>JAOEHT020324996.1:0-10041 GCA_025448195.2 Parazoanthus atlanticus | reverse complement strand
TGATGGTCGTCAGCATACATATTGAGGTTATAATCCATATTATATGTCATATCATTTTGGAAAATGTTCCACAACATAGGTCCTAAAGCCGATCCTTGAGGACATCCTCTTGTTACCTTGTTCCAGTTGCTCACCACAGAGCCCAGTTTCACCTGTTGTACCGATCAGTGAAATATGAGCCCATAGGCCCTTAGTTTGGCTAGTATGAGTGGGTGGTACAAAGAGTCAAAAGCCTTACTCATGTCTGTTGGTAGGAGTCCAACAACTTGATGGTTGTCTGAGGCCATTTTCCAATTCTCAGTTAAAGACAGTAGGGCTGTTTCAAAACTGTGGGTTTTCCTATAAGCTGTTAATTTGTCTTTGAGCCTATCATTAAAGCCATAGGCTAGCTGTCTGCTAAGTAATTGCTCGAAGATTTTGTTTATAGTGACTTGAACAGTTATTGGCCCATAGTTTTCTTTCTCATGGGGATTCTCCTTGTTATAGATTGGTGTCCACTCTCCTTTTTTCCATGTTGTAGGCCATTCACCTTCTGCTATGCATGCATTGTATAGTGTAGTCAGAGGCCTTGCTATTTCATTAAGAGCAACCTTTAAAGCCTTTGGAGGAATTCCATATTAGTGCTGGGATGAAATTCTCCAAAGGCTTTAAAGGTTGCTGCAAATGAAATAGCAAGACCTCTGACTACACTATACAGTGCATGTATAGTTGCTGCAAATAAAATAGCAAGACCTCTGACTACACTATACAATGCATGCTTAGCAGATAATAATATCCATATAGGAGGAATGGTCTTGAACGAAATACGAAACTAAGAATTCACAGAAAAACTTGAGAAAGTGGTAATATCACCTGTAACATGTTCATAGTGGCTGATGCATTGATGGAAGTAAAGAACTCAAGCTTGCGTTCGAATATGTATCAAGGCCATGTTGTGATAATACAAGGATGGAAGAGTTACGAGACATGCCATTGAATTGTCGCAGGACCAGCAAATTGTGGTAAGACTACGTATCTCATCGATCTACTAAGAGGTCCATTCCGTCATGTCTTTGATTGGATAGTCTTGATTTGTCCAACATATGCTAAGACAAGACTTACCAAGCATTCGCGAAAGGAGATTAGCGTTTCATGGTACTTTCACCAGAAGCGAGTAACACGGATGAGATCAATGAGTTGCTAGGATTGTGATGATTTCTTCTCGGATACAAATACGTTGATAACACTTGATGATTGCGCAGTTTCTAGTGACCTCAAAAAACGGTCCTGCTTTCTCAAGTCGACATGTGGGCTTATCAGTCTGGGTGTTGACTCAACAATTAACTTCGATCGAGAAACCATTCCTGGTTAATGTCGCCTGTGTGATAGCATTTCATAATCCATCTCAAATCGGGACAAAAACCCTATTTGAAGAATTTGGTGGTGATTTAGATCTTGAAACTCGCAAGAATCTCAGCAAACCTCTAAGGTTAAAAAGATACATTAAGCTTTGTCTCATTTTATGAGATTCTTACCAGTGTTATCTAGAAATCCCGAACACGATACAAAAAGACAATGATCTCGAAGTATAATGACTGATCTTACCCAGATATAATTTTTGCAGAATGAGAAACGAGAACCATCAAAGGCCGATGATATCGAGGAGAAAAGAGAATCATTGGCAATACTCGCCTCTCTTGGAACAACGAAAGAACTTATTGTTGTAGAGATGAGTTTAGGTTAGATTTACAAACTACCAGCGAAAAAGGTCGAAAAGTTCTACAATAGGTACCAAACAGTTGCTGGACAAAGCGTCACGAATTGTCTAGTTGAGTCGGCTATTAACACTGCGACGAAAGTTGTTTCGTATGTTGCTCCCATTGATAATCCTGATGAATTATGTTATGATCTCCAAAAAGACAAGTTGGTAAAACGTGAACTTTCCAACTTTGCAGGATTACTAGTATTAGGATGAGGTAGTTTAGTAGCGCTAGCAAGTGCTCTAGTCCAAGATGCAAGAAACAGCAAATTTGGTACCAACAATCCTGATACTGATGAAGGAGTCGACAAACATATGCCGCCGCAACATCTAAGAGCACCTTGTGAGTAGTGCTAGTAAGTCATAATAGTAAAAATCAAGACCTCTGAGCAACACTTGAGTAAAGAAATACGATACCGAGAACATTAGTCTCTCTGATTCCAAGTCTTTTATTTCTGAGAAAAAGAAGAAGGGGAATTACAAGAGAATTTACGTCTCAGCGAAAAATGAAGATGAGTCAACCGGTGATCTAATATAATTTTTCTCACTGAACGTGTTTTCTCTTATGGTGTGAGAGCGAGTAATATTGAAGGAAGAGACAACGATTATACTCTTCCTCTTTGTTTATACAATCGTGAAGGTCCAACACCAAGAGAAAAGGAATGGGTCGGGAAATTTAATGAGATAGTTGAGAAATGTATCAGCCATTCGGTGTCTGTTCGAGATGACCTTGAGATGCCAGACCTTAAGGAGAAAGATTTGAGAAATACAAAGGGTAGATTAAATCCACTCTATTGGAAAATGGAGAGCGTAAAGGACAAGAAATCAGGGAAGACGGTTCTTCGAAAAGTGAAAGATCAAGGTCCAACTTTGTATGCCAAACTCATAGGACAAACACAAATTTGTGATGAGAGAATTAAACCTGTCAATCCCAAGAAACTAACTGACAAGCACTGTCACGTGACAACGGCTATTAAGGTCGAATCAATATACGCAGCTGGTGAGACTATCTCACTTCAAGTCAAGCTACATGAGCTCATCGTTGAACCAATTATTAAGGAAAAGCCAAAGCGTCTTATACTCAGGACTATGGTTAAGACTAAATTAATACCTAGGAAGACAATAGAAGAGTCAGAGAAAGAGGAAGAGGAAGAGTCAGAGTCAAAGGAAGAGTAAGAGTTAGAGGACAAAGAAAACTTAAGGAAATCTTTGGCTGGATCTTGGCTTCCAGTGTTATCGTTTCCGACAGTATTGTCCATAGCTGGAATTGGAATTACTGCCATATATCTGTTCTCACGTTTTTACAAGAAAAATCCAGTAACAGGAATAGCTCCTAAGAAAGAACCAAATCCTCGACCAAACACTCCAGTACCTCAACACGGAATGGTCTAACTCGAGTAACGTGACTTAAGGACAAGGTTATAATTCATAACAATGAGTGACAAAAAACTTGTGAAAACCGTAACAGATTCCGCTGTTTTTGTTGGACTAGCGGCTGGTGTTAGATACATGTACAAAAAAATGTTGAAAGAGAATTTTCTTGGGGATCCAAGGTCGGATGACATGAATTATGCCAAATGGGCTGGGGTTCTTGCTGGCTCTATGGCAGTGAAGACGTATCTAGAAAATCAGAAAATTCTCCCGAAGCAGGTTTAAGAAATAAAGCTGGGGACAAATGGCAAGTATCGCTATAACGCTAGGTGGGACAGTACTTAACGCAACAACTTTCATAGGCGGATCTTACTTGGCAAAATACTTAACGGGAGAGAGAATTCGACATGACAAGGCTTTGAAAAAATACCAAAGGGACTATGCGAAATACCAAGAAGATCGACAAAAATTACTTGATTGGCAAGAAGAGAATAGGCATATGAGGTCATAGCTTCTCAGAATCTGAGTAACACAAACGAAGCTCTGAAACTTTTATAACAGAATTCACCCAGATGAAAATTTACGATTGAGTGAACCAACCTTTTCTGATTACTATCGACCTTCGAAAAATCAAAAGTTGGGTTAGATGGCCAATGTTGGTGGAGGAACGTTGGATATTGGTTACGTAGCTAGCAAGTGGTTATAAGTTTAAAGATCCATTAACCAGTCTCGGAGAAGGGGTAGGCAACGGTTTAAAAATCATAGGGGAAAAATTTAGGAGAGATTTTGCCTGGGTTCGTTGGAGCTATTGCTAGATTTGTTTTCAGAACAGCAGGTAATGTGATCGGTTTCCTTGCAAAAAATGTCTGGCTTCTCACTGTTGGAGTGGTTCTCTATTTGGTAGAGCAGTTTAAAAAGATGAGAAAGTAGAAAGTAGAAAGACGATGCACAAACATATCTACATTACACTGAAAACAAAAGAGTCAAGCGTGAGTGTGAATATTAACCCACCTATAAGCTTAGGCGAAAGAGTTCATATTAGCCTAGTAGATATCAAAATCCCTGAGGAATATAAAACTTTCACGACTGATCAAGCTATTGGTGGCAAAGACGGTAATAATAAGGCTATTATTGTTTCAATCCCCAAAGCTCTTGTTTCGTTTAGTGTAAGAGGGCTGCAACAAGTGATTAACAAGCCTAGGTCTGCGAGTATTGGTTTACATATTGAAACAACCGACTCTTCAGCATTACCACGCAATCTTATCCAGTTGTCGTTTCACCAGAATTGTCACAAAAGTTCAACGTTCCCAAGACTTTACCACCTTTTAGCTCTGTAAAAATTGACAGAGATAAAAATATGTTCTGTTATACTGCAGCTTGGTCGAATCCAAGAACTCGTACTTGGTGAACAAAGAGCTTACAAAAGTAAGCCTGTCAAAAGATGACTCGTACCCCGACGAATGATTCAGTCTGATAAGCATGTGATAAATAGTTTCACACTGAAAATAGAGAGACCCCAGATTTTAATAGCTAGGTAATCGCGTACTGTTTAAAGATTTGGTGATATATCAAAATGGATGAGTACAATGCTTTATACCCACAAGTACCCAAAGATAGAGAAGTCTTTCGCCTCAAGAAATCCTATGAGGTCTTGGAAAGTCTTGAGAAGGAAGTATAAGCGATACCACGATATTCTTTCAAAGATTAGCGTATCAACAGGTAACCTTTCGTTTATCCTAAGTAGCTCTGAGATAGGAACGTCTCTAACAAGTGTGGGCCTACCGGTTGGGGCTTCTTTGGTCGCAGTCGGACTGATATGTGGAATTGGGAGTGTGACAACTGGTGCCACAGCTAAGAAAGTTTCTCACAAGGTCAGTGAGCATGAACAAACAGTGTCTGTTTGTGAGGCAAAAGTGAATAGTATAAAAGACCGCATCTCAAAAAGCTCTGAAAGATAACAAGGTTTCTGACAGTGAGTTTCATAATACAATTTCAGAAGTTGACAAGTACCACAACATGAAAAGTTCTATTCGAGTAAAATACCAAAAAGAGACCAAAAACAACAGAAGTGAACATGGCCGAGCTGAAAAAACAGATTCGTTCAGAGATGATGAAGAAACTACAAGCCTCCGCAAGTCATTTAGAGTCAAAGTAGAATGTTATTTTGCTTGTTAGAATAATGAAGAGAGACCACCTCCGTATAATCCTGAACATCAAATCTAAGAACATTGCATTACCAAAGATATGAGTGTGAATCTAGAAAGTGATTGGGCGGTCCAAACATGAATTACTGGCCACAACAGCTAAATTTTGCCTTATGGTGTGCTACTATTGGCTTTGGGGTCAATCAACGTTTGCTATTTGAAGACAAAAGGTTGATGAGATTCAAGATATGACATTTTCTGAACTCCATTTGCCTCCACAGGTTAGAGCATTCTTATGGTTTCACGTGCACTGTACAGTGAGACGTATACTATTCGAAATGGGTGGGATTCAGGACGTTCTTGTTCTACTCGGTGAGCCAACATTTAGTCAAACACACAACAAATACGACTTACCTTCGTATAAGCGTATCTGTAATGAGTTCGGAATTAGTCCAAGTGCGGACTTTCGCTTTATAAAAGGTGACAACTACGAACTGGGAAGTGTTTTTGTTTGGTACACGCATGAAGGTCCCGTAAAAACACCTTGATTTTACCCAAGTAGTACTTCAAAAATCAGCGACGAAGGTGGAGGGGCGAGATTGGGCAACCTGACTCAATACATCGAAAACACAGAATCAGCCAAGCAGTTTGAACATCAAATTACTCATGTGTCACACGGACTAACAAGCACGGGCCTCTCAAGGATAAATCAGTCAGCATAATCCTTTGTTTACTGTATCTTAGGATCACAGGTAAACGTCCGTAGCAGTATTCTCGGAAATTGCGAAAGCGCTCAAGAAATCAGACGTGAATTTTTAGTTCTACTCGAAGATTCGATTCGAAAACTAGATAAAGCAATTCTGTACAGAGGTTTTCAACTCGCTGTTCAAAAAGCCAAAATGAAGTTAGATCTAGCCATTTCCCCAAAGGCTCCTACTTCTATTGATACTTCTCACGAAATTAACCTCGCAGTGTTAACAATAGCCGCAGGTGGTTTAGCGTAGTTTCTATTTTGGTAACAGGACGATGAAAATTACACCCGCCACACGACTATATACAACAGACGGATTGTTACGCGTATTCGCCATTGTTATGGTGAGTTGTTTGACTTTCACGATTACGCGTAATCGCTATTTTTACGGTGTGTGTTTGACTTTCACGATTACGTGTAATCACCATGTTATTATGATATCTGGCAGTGACTATCACTGTAATGGACGGCGAATGCTTCAAAAAGTCTAAGTATGATAGTTATGTAACTAAACGCTTGTTATGCAACTGTCGCGTGACAGTCATCAAAATTATATTTTTTCTATCGTATTATAAATATTGAAACCCTTTTACAATCTTTACATTAACTTTCTTGTTTCTTATGTTCGCAATATCCTTTCCCACCACAGTCTTTACAAACACATCTTGCTCGTCCGTGTTCCCAAATTTCTTTCCCAACAAAGTCTTTACAATAACGTCTCACCCGTCCGTGTTCACAAATTCCTTTCCCATCACAGTCTTCACACTGATATCTCACTAGTCCTTGTTCGCAAATTCCTTTCCCACCACAGTCTTTACATTGATATTTTTGTCTGTTGTGTTCGCAAATATAACCAACCATTTTCTCTTTAGAAACCAGTGCGTGACTCAGTGACTCGCGTCTCATTAACCAGTGTCCTGATCAATTCTGTCTTATGCACTCGATAATATTTCTTGATGCCTCGCGCTCTGGCAAGGGTCTTTAACTCTGTCCCTGTTTGAAAATCCATGCTGTTGCCAGTTGTTTCTGACGCTATAAATCGATTTTCGAAATGAAAATCGGATTCGTGCATGAAATCGAATTGCGCCAGAAATGGATTAGCGATGGTTTTGCGCCAGAAACTTGAGATTAAAAAGAAAAGAAAATTGCGCGAGAATCGGCAAAATACTACTGCTGAAACTGATTGATAGAATCTGGAAGACAAGTACATTTTAGATACCATACCAAAAGCTGCTTCTTGGAAATAATTTCGCTGTTGAAACTATATAAATATGTACTTGAAAGGTACATATTGCAATGGTTTCAAGAATTTAAACTTACAATCTCAGCCAAAAGCGCCTGGACACCCTAGGAAGAAACTCCTCCCCCACGCCCCCTGTCTCAGTGTTGCTACAATGATGCCGATTTTTCTTTCAGATATGCCAAAAATGTAGTGTCGTTTTACGTCATATAAATCCCGACACTCTTGCAGAGTCACGTCAGGGCACTGGCGGTTCAGCGTAGACGTTACACCATATTAAATAAAATTATTACGGCCGCGGCAGTTGTGAAATTAAATTAAAATTGGTATAGATTAAATCATGTGGATATGTACTTATAGTTTGACTTGTTTAAACTACCAAACGGAGAGAAGAGCGATTACGAATGGTGTAGCGTTATAATATAGAACAAATATAACTGATATAACCTCTATATTATTTTTCAGTCTGACGGTTCACCATTAAAGATGTAGCGTGTGAGGCCATCGTTTGCCTAAATTCCAAAACCTTAACAGTATGTTTTAGTGGCTTAAAAGGTGATGTGTTAAGCCGTAATACATTCCAAAATACTTTATCGAGGAACGGATAAACGGCTCTTTGAATCTATGGTGTAGCGTCGTGTACGAGCGGTGTAGCGTCGTCTTCCATATGTGACTAATTGCGAGTGCAGACGCCAAACAAAATGGTGTTATAGTTTGTGCAATTTTCTTTCCTTTCCAAATTTCGGCACGATATTAGATTAGCCAATCTTTATACTAATGATTTCAAGTGGTAGTTCAGCTTTGTTTCAATCTGGCTCCCTCAATTACGTCTTTTTGAAAGTCAGTAGTGTGACAAGCTTGAAGAAGGCCCATCCAAATTCCTAGCATATACAGAAAATACAATATCAGCCAAAAGTCTCTGGACACCCTAGGAAGAAACTCCTCCCCCACCCCCCTGTCTCAGTGTTGCTACAATGATGCCGACTTTTCTTTCAGTATTTTTCGAACCTGCAAAACAACATTGGGTAGGGGAAATGGGGGAAAAGTAAGTCCCTGTCCAAGTTTTTTGTCTGAGATTGTAGATATATTATATAGACTGCTTTGAAACCCTTACAATACTAGAACAAGAAGTTCTAGTATCGCATAAAACATGTCTGGAACAGAAAATGTCCTTCTTAATTTCACATCAAGTGATATATAGCCGACGAGCGCATAAAATATTTCAAAAGAAAACTAACTTTTAACGAACTATTTTCAGTTTTAAAATGCAAGGATAAACAAAATTAATTAAATCCGTTTTCAAAATAGGTTTGGCAGAATTAATTTCTTCAAATCTACTAAAATCTCCATGCAAATATCACTGAGTAATGGAAAACAAACAAGAAGACGGCTAGGTTTTATTACAAAACAATAAAGTAATGAAACATATACAAGTAAAATGTAAAAACCGGACGGAGGACAGCCGTAGAATCTGACAAAGCAATCATGTCAAATATAGAATTACAAAAAAACAGTTCGAGCGTGTGGCATTAACTTGTCCTGCTGAGCAGTATCGTGATATGACGTGATGTTTGGTTGTCAAGGTAAAATTGGTTTTGTAGATTTGTGCGATTACGCTAAGCATTTCATCTGACTAACTGCTAAACGATTCTCCCATATATTTTACAAAAAGTCAGCATCTTCAATATTCTGGAGGAGGATGGTTGAACTACATGTATAGAACAATGAAATGTTTATCTTGATGAGAATTCGTATTTATACAATGTTTGTGTACTATGAGGCCAAAGAAAACTTTTAAAATACAATCAAGCAGAAATTTATTCATAGTTCTACAGTGAATTTGCCTAAAGAAAAAGTTTCTTATTAACAATTTTATTTTTTCATTCATCTTGATAGTGAAAATGACTTTTCAAGCAAATTTACTGACAAGTTGTGTACTAGAAAACTCTGTGCACAGATTCCTTCAGATATCTTTTTGTTTTGGGGGGTTTTTTTGTTTTCTTGTATTCCTCTGCTGACTTGACTTGAAAACTTGGCAGTTTTTCTTGATGCAAGAAAAACGAAAAATATTGTATGTATTTAGTTTGAAATTGAGTTTGGATTTTGCATTTGTTGCATGGTATCCAGTCAGTCAAGTCAAGTTTCCAATCAGAACCTCATAATTGCCTCAGCTTTTTTGGCTATGGTTTACCATGTTGGCCTTTTTCAAGCTTCATTTTGATTTTCCACCATATGCTACGTTCTTCGCATAGGTAAATCTGAGAATACAGGTCGAAGGAGTGAAGGGGATGGCGTCGAATTCACATAAGAAGTTAGGGAACGTTAGCGGATGGAACGGCAACTGCTTAAACGACAGCTGCTAAAGATTGAATTTCTTGTTCTCTCTTTTCTTTTGTGTATCATCCATTTGTGTTTATTGTGCGCTTTAGTGAAGTGTGTAAGTGGAAAGAGCAACAGACTTAACTGGCGAAGCCTGAGTAACAGCAGGGCAATATTTTTCGACGCTCACATTCTCTAGAAAATCCAAAACATTTGCATTTCGCTTGAAGCTTGCATGGGGTAGTTACACGCAAGATAGTCCTTTGATCATCGTCGTCGCCATACTGATTGCTAAGGATCCCTAATTTCTTATGTGGAGGGGGGTGGGGGCTATAAAATTGAACATTTTAGCAGGTGTGCATCATTCAAGAGAATTTTTCTGCACGAGTCCTGATACAAAATTTCAAATATACTACATATTAAGGAAAGAGTCGCTAGGTTTTAAAAGGGCACGTCAGGGGTGGCACAGAAGTAAAAA
>JAOEHT020324995.1:0-18054 GCA_025448195.2 Parazoanthus atlanticus | reverse complement strand
AGAAGTTCATAACTGGTTATATTCATAATCTCGACAGGTGAAACCTGCCAAGGAAAAAACCACAACGTTCAGGAAATTCAAATAAATTCGATGTATATAATTTAGCAAAATCAGGCAGTTCACATTTTGACCTGGTGAACGAAACGCAAGAGTGTGAGTGTTACTATATGCAAACGCAAGTATACACATAGCACTCACATTTCCGCACTGAAACATACACAGCTTTAACAAATAAAAATACGGGCCTTAGGGGTGGGGGCTTATAAATGGCTGGGGGGAGGGGTGTGTGTAGGAGCTTGTTAGAGGCTAGAGGCTTAATATAGAAAATACATTATAGAAAAAGAGCGTTACCACTGGTCTTTATACCTTTCACTCAGGGCGGCCAGCTCGTCCTGTATTGGCGTAACGTTAACCAATTCACTGTCAGTATTTTGCATGAGGTCGCTAGCTGTCTTGGCCACTCGCTCCAAATCTTCCTTAGCATTGGCCAAGGTTGACAACAGGGTCTATCGAAAAACAAAATAGATTAGTCGAAAACAGGGTCTGTAAACGAAGTAAAGCGTCCCCAATAAAACAAAATATAGTTGACTCCCGATAATTCGAACTAATTCGTTCTTCTCTTACCATGCCATTGCTGATAACTCAAAACCTTTTCAGTTTTCCTTGAAAGTTCGACTTATCGGGATACAACTGTAACTCGAATTTCAAGGGAAACGAAAAGAGAATTCGATTGTCGAGAGTCAACTGTATTTCAATTAGCAACCGGGTACGCAATGAAACAAAATGGATTAATTGCCAACAGGGTTTGTAGCAAATCAAGTATAAAATCAAAGATCGCCTCGTTGATATTACGGACGTTACTAAAACCGGAAGGGGAAACGGGGAACGGTCAGTATTTACAATATCCGCAGTGAGCTTGACGTTCTTAATTGTTCAAATCCCCAGCCTTCGAAGACCTTGAAGATTCTAACACCTCCAGACTCATACTGACCGTTCCCCGACTCATATTGACCGTTCCCCGACTCATATTGACCGTTCCCCGACTCATACTGACCGTTCCCCGACTCATATTGACCGTTCCCCGACTCATATTGACCGTTCCCCGACTCATATTGGCCGTTCCCCATTCTCGGTTTTAGTAACGTCCTCATATTAACAGTATTGCAGCAATTAGCAGCATAAAAATGGCTTTATAATCGTTCATGCTAGACAAAAACCAAAGTATATGATACAGTGCTATTAGTATTACTGCCCAATCAAAAGTGTTTCACAAATTATATACACACGGTTACGGCAATGAAAGACAGGTTTCTAGGAGGGAGTAGGGTGATGAGAATGTTTTGCTATGTCACACACACAATTAATATACGGAAAGACGAGAAGTATAAATTGATTGTTACGCATTCTAAACTGCATTAATTATCACTAGTATATACAGAAACAAAATATGTTTCAAATTTACAATACCACATAATAATAATAATAATAATAATAATAATTATTATTATTATTATTATTATGATTATTATTAT
The DNA here is from genome assembly GCA_025448195.2 of Parazoanthus atlanticus. Lineage (NCBI taxonomy): Eukaryota > Metazoa > Cnidaria > Anthozoa > Zoantharia > Parazoanthidae > Parazoanthus > Parazoanthus atlanticus. Next base: position 16,522 of record JAOEHT020324995.1, on the reverse strand, counting down.
TTCGATGCGTTAGAATTATAATAATCATTATAATATTCATGCAATATTTATCAATATCGACCTACCTTTAGCGTTTCTCGGTTAACCTTGGCTTCGTCCGCATCGACGCCCAGTTTCCCCTGGGACTCCAAAGCGTCCTCCACCTGGTTCAAGAGACCTCGCACTTGCCCCAGTGCACTGTGGTAGCGCATTAGCTTCTTCTGAGTGTCTTCCAACTTCCGTTGCTTCTCTTCTACCACCTGCGTCATCACTGCCCAGCGGTTTTCAATCTCTTGGTTCAGCATTTCTATTGGCTGAAGACCAACTTGAATGTTCACTTCATCACAAGCCTTTTGCAAAGCCTCTGCTGCCGACAAGAAAAACTGGTACACGGAGCTGTGGTTCTTGATATCATCTTGCAGTAACTGTGTTTAAAACGGACAAGAAATGACTGAAATGAGTAAATAAAATATAAATATTACGCAATCTTTCCATTTCTACGAAAAAAAGATGTTAAAAATACAGAATACCTATTATGTTATAACATTGCCTTAAACGTTGCAAATTTGGTCCGGATGGCTTACTTTTAAGGTCCAATAAAACGGATTACCGTTGCGAATGTCTAAGTGAGAGAGTGTTGGCAATAACAGGAAATAATTTCGGAAAGCAGCAGTTTTATATTCGAGCGACTATAAAACTGCCCCTTTAAACGGATTCTGAACCCACTGTCCGCCAACAAACGAAGACACGGGTGAGGCAAAACAACTCCCGAATAGGCAGCAATTCCCGACTGTTGCAGTCACGGTAATACGCATGCGTGTAACGTGAGACAGATTTCTTCAACAAAAATAGAAATATCTGAAGAATACTGCGAACAAACGCAAGAACAATATTCAACCTCGGTTTGGTTACTTGTGATATGCGCATGCGCATCAGATTCCAGTTTTTGCAATTTCGTCCCGGCCGGAAAGAAATTATCAGTGTTGGACAATCCTTTAAAATCCCGGACCATCAGGCCCCATCCAAGCTCTGATAACCAACCAAACTCAAGGTTAAGGATTGTTCAACCTTTTGTTTACAATATTTTTCAGAGATTTCCATATTTATTGGAGAAATCGGTCTCACATTACAAGCAAGCGCGTTAATGCCCTCACTTAAACTGAGAAAAGTGAAATTGATGAAAGAGATGTGAACAGATAAAATAGTCTGTGACACTATGCCCCCCCCCCCCCTCCCCCTCACGTTAGTATTTTCCATCTATATAAACAATGTTAACATTAAACGGATTTTCGTTATTTTTCGGTGTTAAGAGTTTAAAATACATCGGCACTACTACCGATAAATATTTTTGAAATATAGACCAAGAACTGTTTTAAAGAGAGTATCTATAAAATCCAAGAATCTACAAAAAAATTGGTCACTGAAAAAATTCAAAGATTGTATTGGTACCTTAAGAAACAAAAAGCTATATATCAGTTTTTTAAAAAACAAAAAACTATATATCAGCTTTAAAACGTTCGATCCCAGTACCTTCAAATTTGCTCTCTGCTTGTTGACGCTATCCATATCGCAAGGGACTGGGTGCAAGTTTATAAACTTGTGCTCAGCGTCCTTCAGCCAATCGGTCATGTCCTTGCACGCGTCATCGTAATTCTGAGCAGCTGGGAACACGTGCTCGATTACATGCTGACGGTCCGTACTTCTCATTCGTACATTGACCCACAGAGTGCTAAGCGCCGTCACGCGGTGCTCGAAGTTGTCTCTATCTGCCCCTGGTGAACACTCGGCAATAACTTTCTCTGCCGCCGGCAGAACATAGTCGCTGAGAGGCACAAGACGGCCTACTTCTCGCACAATCACCTGGAAATGATCAGGATGAAGATTATCTGGTTTGATCGAGTAAGTGCAGAAGAAAGCATTTCGAATCATCTTTCCTGGAACTCACTATAGAGACGCCTTAGTTATGGCAACCTTTCCAACACTTAGTTAAGTAAAGAAGAGTTGAGGCTTCATAAATTTTATGAATACAAAGAAAGCTAAACTTTCTCATAACTCGGTGTCTTCGACGCCATCCGCCATGCCCTACAACCTGCGCTCTACCTCTAGTGATAGACCTCTACCCACAGTGGCCAGAACTAAGCGCTTTAGTGACTTCCTAACAGTTAAATATCAGCAATAACATATATATTACCTACATATATATATTTATTCTTTTGTAGTAACATATGTACAGCGTGTTATCATATGTATTTGTAAATGGACCCTTCCTCGTAGTTCAGCCTACGCTACAAAGAGGATGAATAAAACATTACATCCTACAATCCCATACGAACAAGCGGAAACTGGATCATAAACATTCATACTATTCTGCGAGTGTTACCGTGTTGTAAAACGCAGATATAAAGTTTAAGAATCACAACATGTACCTCGTGTGTGATCCTCTGCTCTTTGATTTCTATGTACATCGCAGACACAGGCTTAGCACGTGCCAGGCTCTTGTCCACCTTCCCAACACGAGAACTAAAGTCATCGAAAGTGATCTGTAGCTTCTGGTTTTCAGACAAAGCTGTTTCAAGTCTTCGTCGACGGTCATTTAGTTTTACAGTGACTTCGTCAATTGTGGTCTTGGCGCGCGAGATGTTCGATCGAATGTCGCTGATCACCTCTTGGTTGTTGTTACTCGTCTTAATGATCCACTCCCCACTTTCCTCCATTGTGTCAATCTTTCGTCTGTGTATTACCACTTCCTCCTCCAGGTTCTGTTGATTAGATAAATTAACATGTAACGTCGTCAGATGTAATGGCTAACGTCCGACGTATCGTCCCCAAAGTCCAGTTGCATTACAGCTGTACGTCGGACTTTAGTTACGTTCAACGTCAAGATGTTCAACATTAGGAAGTCCTCAGTGAGCAAGCAACACGGTAACGTAAAGGTAAACGTCCGACGTAGCCTTCCCGAGTCAAGCTGTATAAAAGTTGTACGTCGGACGTTAATATATCCACAGACGTTCATTATTGGTTAGGAAGCTCTACGCAACAACGTCAGACGTAAGGGGGAACGACTGACGTAAGGCTTTATGCAACTGACCCCAATTCCACATTTGCATTGAGCAGAGTAACAGCGAGTTTTGTATGACGACGGGCCAACGCTTGAAACGTCAGCTTAAAACCCAACTTTGCAGCCAAAAACATACCATATCCACATTTTTTGATCAAAACACACATTTAGCTTACTCGCCGATGCAGAAAACTAGCTTTTTAAAAACTGGATATAGCTAGTCTTCCAGTGTTAGCTGAATCACTGACTGACTAAAAGACAGACAGACTAGAAGGCAGGCAGACAGACAAACAAACAAACAAACAGAGAGTCATAGAAGCAGACAGAACAGTAACCTTTAATGGGCAAATGAAAATCAAATCAATCGCCCTCTGTAAACAGTTTCAAATACTCCTTTTCCCCCTAGCACTGTCACTGACTGGAATAACCTTCCTACTTCAGTTGTAAACACCAAATTCTTGTCCTCATCTAAAACCTCTGTAATGAAACTGACCTCTATTCTTCAAATGTTCAATCTATTGAATTTATTTTCATATCTGTACAAATTTTCCTATATTATTTAAGTAGCGCCTTAGTGTGAGGCCAGCCAGCTCTAACTCAGTACTAAAAAGAAAAACGGCAATACGCTATTTGTCACTACTCACCTGAACATGTCGAAGCTGGTCCTTTATATTCTCCACGTCTGTCACAACTATCTCCACAGAAACAAACGTCATGATCCCCTGCACTTTCATCTCAATCTCGCGCCCAGTTCCCTGGAAGATCTCCACGGTTTTGATAAACTTTTCCAGTTTGACCTTTCGTTCCTTGAGTCGGATCTGCATAACTCGGCCTTCTTTGATAATGGTGATTATATACTCATTGTTGGTTACTTGCTTGGACAAGCGAACCAACTTCACCTCGGTCTTATCCAGAACGTCTATCATGTGCTGAAAAGAGAAACATCTGAAAAAATCAGTGTCCGGTTTTTTTGTCAGAGCCTAGTTAAGAAAACATAACAAGAAATAGCTGGAGATGATCACAAAGATCAATCACTGTTCATTTTTCTCGTTTTTACAGTCAACGAAAGTGACGTGAGAACTGTAACATCGTTATAAATTTCAAACTTACAGACCTTGAACCAAAACTTCATCCACGTCTTCTATAATCGTCTAAGATTATCTCGCTGGGAAAAGTGAAAAACCTCTAAATCTCTGATACACCAGCTTCTGAACTTGTTCTTATGATACTTGGAATGAACACTACCTTGTGGCTATTTCTCTTTCACAGGTTTTATTCTGCGCATTTAGAAGGCTTTTTTGATTCGGGATCACCCGTAAACGTTTTTGTAACCTAGGCCACCGACTACAACATGTTCATTATAGTCTCGAAGATTTTGCAAAACTTCGACGTTGTCATGAAAACTACAACACGATCTTCTTAGTACGGTTCTAATATCACTTTCATTGATTGTAATACAAAGGAAAATTCTACTTACGTTGACTTTCTTGAGCTCCTTCCGTGCATGTCCAAGGTCGACGGTCTCAAAAGACGTCTCCGACTCCAGGATGGAGGCAGCATCGCTCATCACTTGCTGCATGGGCTGCATGACCTCCTGGACCTGGGCCAGCGTGTTGTTGGCGTTACGAAGCTCCTTCTCTCCTCTCAGGACACTGAGTGATGTATGAAGCAGACAGCGCACAATGTGTAAGTAGAATTCTTCAAGATGGCGAGGAGAAAAGGATTATATCTCCAAATGCCACGACAAGCATATTGTCTTAGAAATCAGTAAAGGATGTTGCCAGTTGAAAATAAACTAAATACAAATCCGTCCATTCAATCATTAATTCGTATATTTAGTCATACTTGCGCGTTCATCATTTATTCATTCATTCATTCATTCATTCATTCATTCATTCATTTATGTAGTTACTCATTCATTCATTGATTCAGTCATTAATAAATTCATTCACTCGTCCATTCATTTACTAGTTTGTGTTATTGAGATGATTATAGCTATAGCGAACCTTTTCTAACTTGTGTAAAATATAAAATAGATTTATATATTGTTGCTCTGTTTAAAAATATAAGACTAAAAATCTTTTGAGTATCCCAACGTTTCGGCTGGCCTCCAGCCCTCATCAGGGGAAAGTGATAAGAAAAAGTTCAGCAAAACGCATTTAAAAGTTTTTTTTCTTTGTCCATAAGGCTAAATATTCAAGATCTTTTGTCCTTGAGGGCAAGATGTAAATAATCCCGCGGGAGCTTCACGCTGTCACCACGGTTGAGAGATTTCTTACAAATATTTATTTCCCACGCCTCCAGGATTCTTCGCTTCTGCCAGTTTTCGCACGTGTGGCGGATCGTTTCTAAGTTTTTCTTAAGTCTATTTCTTGGGCGTCTATATATTCCTATCCTTCCTTCCTTCCTTTCCTTCTTTCATTTTTTCATTCATTCATTCATTCATTCTTTCTTTCTTTCTTTCTTTCATTCATCCATTCATTCACTCACTCACTCATTCACTCACTAATTCATCAACTCCTTATAATTCATCAGTTAGTAAGATTTTATAGTAGCAAATCAAAACCTCTCAGTCTGCCATGTTTACCTGGTGGTGAACACTTCCCAGCGTCGTTTGATCTCCTCTATGTCGTTGATCACCACCACCACGTCGTTGTTAATGGCCAACTCGTGACACACGCCGATCAACGCGTTGGAGGCCTCCACAGTGGCCTGGAACTGAGGCCGGTGGTCCTCCATGTCCTGTCGTATCGCCTGCAAACAGCAGAACAAACTATTAACATACACATTCTCCTCACAATAACAAAAAAAACTAATCAGAAACTAGTAGCTTTAACATGATTTGCCAAACTTTCAAAACTAGTCAGTTCATATAAAAATATGTGAATAAACTAATAATATTCATAATAATAATAATTACATAAAAATACTAACTACATATTAATAATGATAACAACAATAGAAATGGAAATAATACTACTACTCAGTACTACTACTACACTACTACTACTTCTACCGAGGTTTACTCTATTCTACTTTACTCTACTACTACTACTACTACTACTACTACCACAACTACTACTAAAACACTACTACTACTACTACTATTGCTACTGCTACTACTATTACTACTACTACACTACCACCAGCACTACTACTACTACTACTACTACTACTACTACTACTACTACTACTACTACTACTACTACTGCTACTGCTACTACTACTATTACTATTATCGCTTCTATTATAGACTACAAAGCAGTCACTTCTCACTGACCAAAAGCCAAAAGTTGGCATTTAATTTACATGTCTGGTGCGCGGCCACGAAAAGGAAAACTGGGGAGAATCTCCCCAATCCCCTTTGTCCCGCCCGCAGCTACCTCTCCCCTGTCTCCCTTTTGCAACCACGCTCTAAACGCCGACTAGTTCGGACTCAGTATGGCGAAGAAAGGAACTACTTTGTTGTCTATTACTAATAATAAAGTTATTTCTTATTGTTGCTATTTTTATTGCTATTGTCAGTTTTGTGTACTATTCAGAGAGTGTGTTAAATGCATAGTTTTACTCGTGTCTTTCGTTTGCCCTTTTTATGCTCATATTTTCAGGAAAGCCCACAGTCAACGCGGTACTTACCAGAAAAGAAGTTGGAGCACGTGCTGGACAGAAGACAAACCTGCAATGCTTCACTTCCAGTACTCTCCCTGTAAACTACACCTGGACGAAGGATAAGCGCCTTGTTGTTGACAGCGACACTATTGTGGTGCACAATAACTTCCTTATTGTGACACCAAAACGAGCAAATGACTTTGGAGTGTACGTATGCAATTTGGCAAACCTCGCCGGTAGCACAAGTTACAGCATCAAACTGACAGAACATGGCACTAAAAGCGCTTCCGGTGGTAAGTAGCTGGCAAATCCTGATGGCATAGCAGAGAAACAGTGTTCTCGCTTTGCTGGTCTTTTGTCAGTTAAGACATCTTTGTTTCGTTAATTTGCACATTTGGTAGACAAGCTGCATTTAGTTTAAAGATTATGACAAATATGAGAAGAAGTTGAAGAATGAGGTTTTGAGAAATCGGGCTTTCTACTTTGAAAATTGGTTTTTGATCATAAGAAAAACTAACATCTTCTCGACTTCTCTCAACAGTTCTACTATCAATCGATTTGTCAGAAGTTTAGGGCCATAAAATATATGCATTCAAAATCCTGAGGCATCTTAGTCTGAGTTTCAGACTCTTACTTTGTTCGAGCGACGCCCAGCCGGCAGCGAACAAAGAAAGAGTCTTAAAAGCAGGCTAGAGGCATCTTTGTAAATAAAAAGGTAAATCAAAATGTTTTTTTTTTTCATTCTTCCGCTTTTTCGACTTTAGTTGTTGAAGTTCTTTCATTTATAATATTGACAGAAATGTACTGTATTTTATTTGAAACTGAGCCTATTCGAATCAAAAAATATTACCCAAAATGGAGAACCTGATGTTTAGTTAAACTTTTGATTTCTCAGTAAACTGTGAAGGGTATGTAAAACATTATGGTATTCACTTGACTAGAAGCCTCCCCAACATAAGATTTTCGAGTTACAATCACCCTTTCTATGTGAAAGTTCCTCTTAAAAGATCATACTCTTTCTCTTTGAATGTCTTAAGGCCCCACTATAGGATCTCTGTGATCATACAAAATTCATATTCAAGATCTCCAGAGCTTCTATCAACACGCATGGAAATCTGGCTTTTGGCGTTGGTGGTCCAACACTCAAACAACCAACAACCATAGTCTCTCAAAATTTCAACTAAAACATAACTTTTTCAACAATATTTCCTGAAGAATATCTTCCCCTACTGGCCCTAGTCTCATTTCAGTCTCCTGTATTATATATTCATTTGATACAGTAAGAAAAAATTACAATTGTGGGCTTAGAAAGATATTAGTGACATATATACGCGGCACAAGAACTGATTATTATTATTATTATTATTATTATTATTATTATTATTCATACTTTTATTTCAACAATCAAGAAATTATTATTCATACTTTAACATTTCTAGGACCTGTTGCTGGAGCCCAGTCGTCCCCAAATGAGACTAAAAGAGTAAGTGCGGCTATCTCTGTTCCTCTTGTTCTTATCATCGTGGCCCTGCTCGTGGCAGTGGTGTTCTTTGTCTACCGATACAGAAAGATCCAACAATTTGCCCGTGAGAACCCAGCCTACAACTTGAACACAATCGAGCCGAGCCCTGATGCAAAGGCTACTTCTAGTGGTGTTGACAACCCGATGTATGGGGCCGCAGTTGGTTTCTCGCAGGATACTGGTGACAAAAATATGGCAGTAAATAAGGGCGAACCTCCCTACACAAAATTCGAGTGATGGTGTTCACTTAGAAGAGAAACTGTTAAGCTTAACATCTAAATTTTGACATTTTTTTATGTTTAGCTACAAGTCCTAGTGAGTTTAGTGAAATAGAACCAGCGTCTTAGGAATCTAGCACCCATGAGAGATAAGGATATCTAAAGAAGCGAACGGAATTAGATCGAATAAGGCGGCTTATGTCCGTTGCTAAGTATTCCAATGTGGAATTGTTGTCGTTGCACATATTTTTTTCAATTTACCTTGATATCACGAATTATAACTTAAATTAGGTATCTTGAAATCTTTAATGAGGTTTCACAGTCATAAATACTTTTAATGCTTTATTGAATGATTATTAACTTGATTGGTTGATGTTAAAATGTGTACAGAACAGTAAATGCAACTAGACTCGTAGAGTGTGCGGTAAACAAATTTCGAGGAAAAGTGCTTAACGACAAGTCTTACACAAAGATTGAATTTCTTGGCTTGAAAAGTGTGAGTTTGTATTGTTAACTAAGACATAATTTGTTGAAAGACAGGTTTCTAATATAACTGAAATAAATAAAATGTTACTGTTCACGACTAACAATCGTTGTAGCTTAATTGACTGATCATTATATAATCGTAGTTTTGTTGGAATGGAAACTAGTATTTCACCTGCAACCAACAAAACAAAAATCAGGTTCAAATCTTGTTGTAGGAAAGTGGGCCAGGTCAATCGATAGTATTGCGATCTAAACTGAACTACTGAGCATCCTTGTCATTTGCTTGAGAAATGGAAGGATTTTTTCGAAATATATCTTAGAAAAATTTTCTCCCAGTTTCTCGTAACGGTGCAAGTATCAAAGGGAAAAACCAAAGTAAAAAGTTTATTGAGACTGTTGAAAGAACTCTTGCGAGTTGACACATCCTCGGTAACCCAGAAGGTCGGGAAGGGAAGACGAAGAGAGGAAAACAAAACGCGGGAAAAAAACCGCGGAGGGATTAGGGAAGAGTGGGGATTGGGGAGAAAAAAGGGAGAAGAAAAGGGGGAGGAGATGTCCCCTTCCTTTTTCCCTTTTCCCTGCTCCCCCTCCCCCTTCCCCGCGTCCTTGCTTTTGCTCTCAGGACGCCCTGGGTTCCCGAGGATGGAGTTGACAGGTTTTCGTTTAAGTAGGCCGCTGAATACAAACATACATACTTTTCAGGTGCTCCCCGCGGGGCTTTTCAACAACATTATTCACAGCAATTAAAGTATGAGGGTCTTAGTTCCATCCCCGCCAAAATTTATGTTTTGTTTTTAAAGTTCTCGCCTTGCATTTCATTCTCAAGCTGAAGCATTCGATATATAGTCGTGTTTTGTATTTGCCGTTCAAGTTTAACGCTCGATATTTCAAAAGTCGTATTTTGCATTTCCCATTCAAGTTTTACATTTGATATTGCGTGTTATGTGCGCAATGATTTCCAAGTTGGCTTTATACATTCAACTTTTGTTTTTTGAATTGAACTTCACGCATCAGTAGTTTCGTATGACCACATAAACCTGCCAACTCTCACGATTTTGTCGTGCGTCTCACGTTTCAGTTCCATCTGCTATCAAAAACCTAGTGATAGTCGTGATTTTAAGAAAGAGGCAATAAAAATTATGTAATTTTTTTTTCTGAAGATTCGCTGTGGTCCATACGTTTGTTTGATTTGAACAATTAAACAGCAAAATCACCACTTTATTGTCCCCACCCTTCCAGTCGGTTGTTGTAAGCTTTAATTATTGGACATGACTCTAGCTATGAAACTAGTGCCGACCTCCTTATTCCAAAACTTGGCTGGAAGAAACTCGAAACCCAGCGCAAAATTCAAAAAGCTGTTATGGTCCACAAATCTATACATGGTCTCGCAGCCGAGTAACTAAGCTCAACGTTTAAAGACCGTAACAGCATATTAACAAGTTACTCCCTGAGAGACACTGAAGCCAAACTGGCAATCCCCAAGCCCAGCACAAACTATCTACAAAACAGTTTCAGCTATAGCGGTGTGGTGCTTTGGAATAGCCTCCCAGTCGGGTTGCGGCAAGCAAACACTCCAAGTATATTCCGAACTGGCTGTAGCAGCTTCCTCAATAATTAACTAACTATACACGGCACTCTTGGAAAGCAGGTTTTTATTTTATTGTAGTATATTAAATCTAGTAAATAATTTTAAATACATAGACATACATAGAATTATATAGTTTTTAACTTTGTAAAATCCTGAAGAGTCTTTACCGGCGTGTTTAAATAAAGGTTACTACTACTGCCAAATAACGATTAGGCCTCATTGCATAGTGTGATCGCGTGCCTTTAATTTGCGATCCTCAAAAATTTTGAAAACAAATCACTCTTCGAAGAAGGTTGCAGAGCCTTAAAATATTTTTCACACTACATTATCGGACATGAAAGTAGTTTGAAATGTCAAGATTTTAGTACAGAGCCATTATATACTTTGGCCAAAACTGAGCATGACCGGATCATGTATATGACAGCAACTGTTACTTTTAAGATCGCACATAACACGAAATACCACATTCAAAACTTGAACGTTAAATAGTAACTTGAACGGCGAATGCAAACATTGAACACGACATGTGAAATATCGAGCGTGAAACTTAAACTTCAAATGCAAAGCATAACTTTTGACAAAATATTGAGTGTAAAACTAATGCACGACAAATGCAAAATATCGAATGTGGAAAACACAAAACACGACTTGTGCAAATGCAAAACACAACCTTTAATTTGAAACTTTGACGGCAACTGCAATACAAGTCTAGACCGACGGCTTAACGTCTCTGTCCACGGACGGTGTGGTGAAAGTTCAACCCTCGACCTGGCAGACAGAGATCTTACCAACTGCGCTAACCTCGCACACCATATACCAACAATTAAGTTTAAGCTTCCTCGCGACGCCTGCTTTAGCGTAATATTCTACTTCATTGAACCCGCGCGTTTCTATCAATATAGATAGTCTTAATATCCACACGTTTGTCGTCTCGAAGCTTGACTACTGTAATTTTCTTTTATATGGCCTACCCAAGTCTCTTCTTTAGAATTCGGAACTACAATTAGTCCAGAATTCTGCTGCTTAAATTGTCACACTCTGACTCCAAGAAATATGACCACATAGCACATCAAATCTGTTTTGACTCAGCTACACTGGCTTCCAGTTCACTACCGAATTGTCTTCAAGATTCTCCTTCTGGCCTATAAAACACTAAATGGATTCTGCACTATCTACCTTTATACTAGTTTGTTAAATCACATCATCGCAAGTCTTGTACACGTCATCTTCGCCCTTTGATCAACTTTTTTGAAAAAGGTTTTTGTTATCCGTATTACGGTGGTTTTGCAAAACAGAAAACATAATTTACTATTATATAAAGATTGGCTGATAAGAAAACTAATAAATCCTCAATTTTTAGTTGCTAATTATAAAAGCTTGAATACAAAGCAATACCTTTTGTCCGAATAAATTGTCCCAGCAGGAATTTGTAAAGTCAGCTGCCGTTTGATGCATAATTGATACTGTTTGAGCAGATCTATAGATACAGCAGGTTATGACGGGTTTATATATCAAACAAACCTTGGACAAGGTGATATTATTGGCAGTTCTAAAATAGCTCTTCTGTTTGGAAATATCTTAGATTGTCCTCGAGAAAGGTGCTGGATACAAAATTATTATTTTAAGACCGGTACTCGTGTTCCAAACTGACTTGTATTTTAACTCAGCTACTGGAGCCCAGTCTTTCACGTGAAATCAAGACGATTATTGGTAGAGTGAACCAAACAACAAAACTCCAGGATTGTAAGCAAAAACTTTGAATAAGAATACTTTGGTTCAAGGAATGTTTTGTGTTATTTGCAATTTATGTATTTATACACCAGAAATAAAACTGAATGTGAATGTGATGTTTGTTTCTAGTGAATCCATAAGTAGGTCATTCTCAGCTAAAGTGCCAAATTTAGGTTTCAGAATGTCAAAAAGGAAGTACCTTTGATTTTGCTCGGAGTTATTTTAAATGGTAGAACGTGGTATAAAGTGTATTTTGCCCAAATATTGTTGCAATATCTTCAGTTCGCTTCGAAAATATCTCCGTTTCCTAAGTTAATTACATGTAACGTAAGTTGTATTCTTAACCTTTAATTTGTTCACCATTCTGACACACAAAGCGTCGGCTGTTCAAAATGATATTTATTATTGTAAGTACTAATGGTCCCCTCTATACACTCATGGTAGTTGCTTTCGTTTCAATTGAATCCTTTTCAAAGAAATGTGGTAACGTATGTTACATTCCACAAATGCCACAAAAATATAGAACTCAAGAATGAGGCATTTTTACGACAGCGGCTATCAAAGTGAGTACTGGAATAGTTTTGGGTCAGAAAGACAACTAAAATCGTAATATATTAATAATAACTGGAACACTCGTGGAATAAAGCGTGATAATGAATTTTGGGTTCTTCCGCTAAAGTAACGTATGATACAAAATTGTGCAACACCTTCAGCCCCGTTTGCTCAGTGGGAAAGATGTCTTAGGCTAAGTTTTAAACATAAAGAGTTTCGCTTTTACACGTTTTATTTGAAAGGTAAACAAAATATTTCCAAGCTACGGAATAAGGAGCAATTCGTTTCTGTTCTATATAGAAATTTGTTGTGTGACAACTGTTTTTGGCCTATTTCGCAAGAAAATCGCTTTTAAAAAATCTGTTTCTTAGTTATATACTTCTTTAACTGACCAAGCATTTTTTGTCGACCTAGACATCGATGCCAAGAAAAGATAAAAACATCTTTAAGAACTATCATCGCTAAAGCAGTATTCAAGAAGTAAGTCTTGGGAATTTGGCACTTTAGCTGAGAATAGCCCAAGTGGTAATTATATATTAGGTCAGTTTTATCTTTAAAACGAGCGAAAACCCGTCAACACAACGTGTTATACACATGGATGAAAATATCGCCGGTCCGCGCTCCTGATTTCCCCGGCTATACATGCACTTATGCCTATTTTTACCAAGGCCAAGGACAAGGAAGAAACCTCTCGCAGCGAAAGAAATTAATAGTCTGCAGGGAGGCTGTAAAAGACCGTGATGTTAAAATAACAATTATATTTCATCTTCACCAAAAAGAAAAACGAAAAACCAGTTAACTAACAAAACAAGCGATTTAAAGTGCTGGATAAGAAAAAACGTGAAAATATGCAATATACCGTAAATGATTGTGAATCCCGAAAGTTTGTTTTAGTGCAACCATAATAAATAAAACGGTATATCATCCGGAAAATTATCTTTTATCTTTAAAACAAAACAATTTGAAACTGCTTGCCCGGAAAAATATGGAAAGTTTTTAATTAGGGGAACTACATTAGAATTTTTTTTTCGGCTGGCCGATCAGAATATATCAAGTATGTTCCGTTCCTCTCTAATTAATTTACACTGTGGATCTGACCTTTACACACTGGCGTATCTGGAGCCAAGTTTGCGGCGAAAAACACTATTAAATATTTGGTTATTTCGGTACCTGACGGTTTTGAGTTTAGATTTTCATCGTAATATATTAATGCTCAAATTTTTAAACATTGGAATGTCTGCATAAGGAAAAGGTGGAACAATATTATTGTTAAGAATTATTCCCGCTTTTTATGCAGGTTAACGTTGTTTCTCTTTTTTCTGCTACGTAACGTCGTCGGAGCTGGGCTTTGTAATAGTAATCCTTTGTTTAATGACGGCAAACCCTTTAGTTGTATAAAAATAACTTTATCAATGAGTGCCCTACACCATTAACATTTACAGTGAATATACATACAGATAAAAAGTTAAACATTTCAAAATACTAATAAAATTCATACTATAAATTCTAAACCTAAATTTTCAAACTATTTTCCATAATTATCTACTATTCAATATTATCAAGGGCGGCAGTGCACCGTCAGTTTTGAATCCATTGACCTAATCAACTTTAATTGTAAATATCAAGAAATAAAATAGATCGTCTGCCTCGGGTCTTGAGTTACAATAGCACTGGTTGGTGGACTTCATAACATGGTCACGATGGGCAAAAATGATCAATTGATGGCGCCACATTTGAATCATTGAACCACGTGAAACGACGCGATGCACTCAGGTTTCAGTTATCTGAGCCCAAGGAGCGGCGCTATCGAAGAAGCGCAAATATTAAACGTGTTAAAGAATTTGAACCTTTAGATAAACTTTCGCTAGGTTATTTCTTAATTATCAGAATAAAAAGCTGAAAAAAAAAAACAGAAAAAAAAAGAGAAAAACAGGCTGAAAAAGCTATTCGGTGTTGTCATTATGACGTCATCACCAATTAAGAACTAATTACTGCACAATTATATAGATCAGGGGCTAATTAGTATCCCAACCAACACGAAATAATAACGAGGCGAGTATGCGCCAAAAGTAGCCCAGCCTGGATAGGTTTATTTTCATTTAATCCGTCTCTTATGTAAGTGTATATTTTCGGATTTTTCTTAATGAGGAAATCAAGGAAAACAATTAGAAATTGAACATCATTACTATTGCTACAGATCAAGCTACCAGAAGAAGAAAATGTCATTACCAAGGATGCTCCTTGTCATGACGACAGTCATATCATCAAGTCAAGCGACTCGCGATCGGTGTCCAAACAGTGATGGCAGCCGTTCGTCCTTCGCCGTATCACGCTACCCCAGCCATTATCTCGGGTGTGACAGCCTTGTCAAAACCATCCAGGTTAACAATCTCACCGACTGTACAAGGACCTGCCTTCGTACTTCATTTTGTTTCTCGACGAACTTCAAACAAAGCAATGATGATCATAAATGCGAGCTGCTAAAATCAACACGAAAAACAAACCAAATCATTGTCTTCTCCGAAAAGATGGGTGGGAGCACAATGAGATAGCGGTAAGAGAATTGATATTAACTGTACATTGGTGGTATTGAGCTGCTATGGTCCATTTTTCACAGTAGCCTGCTAAACGTGCTAAAACTATTGCCTAGATAGATGCTCGGTTGCACCGTTATGCTATTTTAAGTAAAATGTTCACAATAGGATTATCCTATTTGTAAGAATAAGGAGCATGTCGTATCGACTGTTCAGTTGTGTCAGTGCTGGTTGAAAATAATGCAACACTGATACCATTTCTCTACTGTAACTACAGTGCGAGGTTAGCGTAATTCGCAAGGTATCTGACTACAAACAGGAGGTTCGGACTGAGTTCAAGCCTCGGCCTGGTTGAGGGTTGAACTTTGTGCGACCATCTTTCGCCACACCGTACATCGGCAGGGACGTTAATCTAGACTCCAGAAACGCTATCTCAGGAGACACAAAAGAACCTCACGCTTCGCAAAAAAACCCTTAAACGGCCAAGCTATTTTTACTAACAAATCAACCTGAGAGGGGTTGCACATAAAAGATCGAGCTTTGGCGTTAAGCAGCGTTGGGTAAGCTAATTACTTTCCATATTAACATTCAAGTTTTAATTAAGAACTGTTGCTAATGCAACAGCCGTGCCATCTTGGCCGCCATCTTGGATTTTTCAAAAATTTAAATTTTTAGCAAAATTGCAGCAAATTAGCTTGAACTTAGTAGAAGACATGTATTTCCAGCCTTAAATAGGAAAATGATGAAGAATAAAATAGAAAAGAAGAAATTAAAACAAATTTTTGTCAAAAAATTGTAATCATATTGCATAAATTATAAGTGATGACGTCACCCAATTAACGTCAAAAGATGTGTTCATAATTGGACTACAGGTACTGCTTCAAAGCCTCAGATTTTAGGTTGGAAATACCTTGGGAAGGAGTCATTTTGACCCTCCGGCCCCCCTTTGACCGTTTAAGGTGCTGTACATGTGGTGAGGGCTTTATAATATTACTTCAAGTAAAATGTGTTACCCTCAAAAATAGAGTGTCTTTACTTTATATTACTTTATGTTACTTTTCCAGCATCACGAAAAATGTGGAGGCGAGACGCCGTGTATTGAGAGGGAAGGTTAGTATTCTGAAGGTCCTTCTTTTGCTTATGATTAGAACCAGTAAATTTTAATTTAGCCGAGGCTCGTTGTTCTTAAGTTTTTGCACAATTTGAGCCTCAATTGTTCTTAAATTGTTCTTGTTATAAAGTTAA
>JAOEHT020324906.1:0-10041 GCA_025448195.2 Parazoanthus atlanticus | reverse complement strand
AAAGTTAGTCTGTTGTTGCCAAGAAGGTCCTGGAAACCAGCAAAACGAGGCAGGTTACACCTTCCTATGACGTTTCCTTGGTTGAAGCAACGTGAAATCGCTCACTTGAGTCTAACACGCTCAATACTGGTCTTGTTGTTTCTGTTATAGAGTAGAGCAATTTTTTTTGTAAATAATTTAATAATAACCTTGTCATACAAAACTCCTATTATAAATCCTCAGTATAAATCGATACAATTTTAGAAGGAATTTAGCGATCCTGCCGGATCCTGTGAGCCAGTGAGGCCTGTGTTTACGGTTTTTCTTAAACACGAATGATAATAGGCTACTTGGCTTACCATCTTCCCCGTGCACACTGGAATTAACTTGCTGTTTCTCGGCGTTTGCTTCTTGCTGTTTTCGTGCTCGTAGAATAGCTGCTGCAAGCATATCATAGTCAACTCAACAGGAGCCGCCATCTTGAAAATTTCTTAAAAGACCCTGGGAACGAGTTTTGTGAAACACAGGCAACCCAAGCACTTTGACTTCGACTAGAGACACCAGGCCCGACTTGACATTAAAGGAACCCATTTTTCCGGTCCATATCTTTCTTCTCGTCT
This sequence comes from Parazoanthus atlanticus, assembly GCA_025448195.2. Taxonomy (NCBI): domain Eukaryota; kingdom Metazoa; phylum Cnidaria; class Anthozoa; order Zoantharia; family Parazoanthidae; genus Parazoanthus; species Parazoanthus atlanticus. Next base: position 9,442 of record JAOEHT020324906.1, on the reverse strand, counting down.
TTTTCTTTCGTTCTTTTAGTGCATTTTTTAACAAAAGAAAACTCAATTGTCAATCAACTGTTCAACTGCACGACAAAAAAATATACCCCCAAATGATCTTCCCCTAGAAAAAATATACAGTAAAAACTCGCATAAAAGAACACATGTTTTGAGGGTTCAGGCTGATGCAGTTCTAATGTAACGGGTGCTTAGTAAGAAATCAGCCTGAAGGTTCTTACATGTAAGAGGTTCTTAAAAATGTAAATGGAAATAATATACTATATAGACTACTGACATGATAGTTTTTATTTAAAATATGCAATCACACTATCTATTGAACACAATGGCAGTATTTCTTTAACCTTTCTGGTGAAATTTTTCTAGTGTATTTGGTACCTGATATTTTATATAAGAACTTGTTTCATTTGTCAGGCTGAACTGGTTCTTATATTTATGGTACATTATTGACCAAATTTCAGCCTGAGTGTTCTTAATCCACTTGTCCTTTTATGCGGGTTTTTACCGTACTCCCCATTTTCAAAAGATTTCTAAAATTGTAACACCCCTACCAAACCACCGCCCTTCCCCCTCCCCTCTTCCCCTACGACGTAATAGACGATCGGTCCCTTACATGCAACTCTACGGTAAAAAAAAACATACAATTTAAACCTTTGTTGATCAAACCAACCTGCCAACGCAGAAAAAACAGCTTTTTAAAAACTAGTCTTCCAGTTCCACAAAATGTAGTCAACCTCAAAAAAGTCAGTCAGTTTTGGATTTATAGTCGGAGCAGAACGTAAATAGAAAAGTAATTATAAAGTATTTGTTTTTAATTTGTTGGCTTTGCAATGTGTTGGTTTTGCAAAACCAGAACTTGTTTTGTCAAAATTCGCTTTTTGTTTGTTCTGTTTGTTTTATTTGATCTTAATTTGTTAATTTTGCAGTGTGTTGGCTTTGCAAAACCAGATCTTTTTGCCAAAATTCGCTAAAACATGAAATATATCAACTTCCCATCTACATACAACGATAAGCATTACATGGAATAGATCGTTTTCACACAAAACATTGTCTAGGAAAAAAACCCGATGTCAGAACAATATTGTGAATAGTATGTACAGCGCAGATAAAAACTTGCAAGTGACGGAAATTTAGAGCAATAGTGTACTTTATAACAAAGTTGTTCGACAAAAACACTCAACTGAAAAATTTACTGTGAACACCGAAATATAATAGTAGTTATCACTACAAAAGTTTTGTAAGTTGCCCGAGGTCGTTTGAAGTCTCGCTAAACTCCTTTAAGTTGCCTGAGGTCGCCTGAAGTCTCCTTAAGCTCCCTTAAGTTGCCTGAAGTTGATTGAAGTCGCGCTAAGCTCCCTTAAGTTGCCTGAAGTCGATTGATGTCTTGCTATTTAGCTCCCTTAAGTTACCTGAAGTCGCCTGAGGTCTCCTTAACCCTCATGCCTTCGTGTAACTTTTTTTTCTTCATGCCCTCTAGGGTTAAGTTGCCTAAAGTAGCCTAAAGTCACGTAAAGTCTCGATAAGCTTCCTTACGTTGCCTGAAGTCACGTAAAGTCGCGCTAAACTCAGTTAAGTTGCCTGAAGCGGCCGGAAGTCGCTCTAACCTCAGTTAAGTTGCCTGAGGTCTCTTGAAGTCTCCTTAAACTCCCTTAGTTGCCTGAGGCCGCCTGAAGTTGCGCTAAGCTCCCTTAAGTTGCCTGAAGTTGCATAAAGTCGCCTGAATCCTCGCTAAGCTCCCTTAAGTTGCCTTAGATCGCCTGAAGTCTCGTTAAGCTCCCTTAAGTTCCCTGAAGTCAATTGAAGTCGCGCTAAGCTTCCTTAAGTTGAGTCCGCTCTGACGAAGGGCATAACGCTCGAAACGTCAGCTTTACACCAAACCTTACGGCGAAAAACATATTGAGCTTACTCGCCAACGCAGAAAAAAGCAGTTTTTTTCAAAACTAGTCTTCCAGTGTTCCTTAAGTTGCCTTAAGTCGCTTAAAGTCGCGCTAAGCTCCTTTGAGTTGCCTGACGTCTATCGCCAACACGTCTATCTATGCATAATTTGTCTGATTTGTGCCACCCAACCGCATCCAGGGAGGTAATCGCTCTTTGCGAAACTCTGAAAGAGACAAGTAAACCCAGTCCATTGAAAAATCTATAGGGTTGGTGTCCTGCAAAATGTCGTTGGTAAAAAAGTTTCGAGCGATTTTGTCTGAAGATCCTACCACCCGCCGACGCTCCAACCGTCTCAGCAGTTTTATAATATGAAATATTAGCTGATCAGACACACCGGGTCTCCACGTGGCATTCTCTTTGAAGACGTAGTTGAAGACTATCGACTTCAGCGCATAGGAGGGCGTCGCTCCTTCTTTCATGTGAATGTCCCTCAGAAGCTTGAGAGATTTGTACAGCTCCACCCATCCCGCTGAGAGTTTGTGGATAAGGCTTAGTTCAGCCAGAGAGAACGATAGGCGCCATTGCGCCCCTGTCTGTAGTAAGGTAATAAAACAAATAATAATAATAACATAATAAATATGGCTTATATAAAGCTATATCATTAAAATCTCATAGCGCTTTAATTCACAAAATTCGTAAAAGTAAAAAAAATAATGTTAATTAGACAAATATTATTAACCCTTAAACGGTTAGGCCTTTTAGAGAAACACCAACGGGGTTACAGATAACAATCAAGTTTTAGTTAACAACTGTTGCTATGGCAACAGTCATTGGACAACATGTCCGCCATCTTGGCCGCCATCTTGGATTTGTCGAAAAGTTTGATTTTAGCAAATTTGCAGCAAGTATTTTTGAAAATAATATAAAACATGTATTTATAGACTCAAATTGGAAAATATTCATAAAGAAATAGAAAAAATGAAAATAGAACGAATTTTGTAAAAAAATTCCCATTTTTTGATTTAAACTTTAATTTGCATAATTACTCTTGCATAAAGTATAAATGATGACGTCATCCAGTTAACGTCAAAAGATGTGTTCTTAATTGGACTACAGGTACTGCAAGCTTCGTTCTTAATTGTTGCAAAGCTTCAGATTTTAGGTCGGAAAAACCTTGGCAGCGGGATGGGGGTGGAGGAGGGGGGGGGTCCGTTCGACCTGCCCCTCCCCCAATAAACGTTTAAGTGTTAATACGTCAGCTAAAAATGTATCTAACTATATGCTAAAGTAAACAAATGGGTTTCAGACGTTTCTTAAAAAATTGCAGCTGATGTTCTCGGTCTGAGTTCTAACGCAAGTTTAGGTCCAGCAACTGAAAATGATCTGTTGCCATAGGTTTTAATATTGGTAGTTGGTACTTGCAGCAGCTTGTTGTAATCTGACTGATCTAAGAGATCGGAAATAAGTTCTGAAGTGTATTAATTCAGTGGTATATTTGGGAGCAAGCACATGCAGGTTTTATAGACCAGTAAAAGGATCTTAAAAATAATACGATAATGCACAGAAAGCCGGTATAATTTTACAAGAACAGCCGTGATATTATCAAATTGCCCGTCACGTTCGTAGATATACTTTATTTACAATACATTATACATGTACAAAGGTCGACTGAAAATTTCCGACAATAAGCCATTTTTCCAATCATGCGCAGAACATCTTTAGGGCTTCAGCTGGCGGGCCACATGTATTGGAAACATGGCAGATTGGGTTAAGAAAGAAGAAAGATCCATTATTTTCAAAAGAAGGTAAAAGATAAAACTTCAAAAAACAGAATAATGTAAACAGGGGTTGCGACCACCAGCAAAACCTTTACTTTGCTCCGCACATGATTGAGAAAGTGGCTTATTACGGTATGATAAGCACTGGTGAGGAAAATCATGAGAACGAGATTACAATGTAGCATTATACGAGACAGTAAGTTGCCCGGCTGAGAAGAACAATTTGAGTCAAGTAATAGTCCAGTTGCATATTCGTAGTTGCCGCTGAATACAATGACTACAGACTCGTTTTCAGATCGTTAGCCTCGACTTGATGATAAATGTTCATAAATAACAATACGAGCTATTATTGTTGGAGGCTGGGACTTCTAATCGTTCTCGCTGGTATTTTTGTATATTCTGCACCAAGTCGAGGCTAACCCTGTAGAAATGAGTCTATGGTCATTGCAATCAGCGGTAACTGGGAATACGAAACTGGACTATTGTACCAGTACAACACAGTAAAAATGGAGCTAATATTATGTGTTTAGAAAAATGCACAAATGAAATCATTTGAAATATTTAAATGCATGTAAGTATGAAAAAAGGAAAGGGAAGTTTATCCCTTAAACTTGTTAGTCTAAACATATAACACGAACGTGTAAGAGAAGGGAGGGAGATTGATATCCCTCCAAAGAGTATTAGTCCAGGTAAAACAAATACTTGTGGTTCGGGTTACGGAGGAAAAATGTAGTCAAGTGAAAGATAAGCCTGTCAAATGAGAATGTGAGACGAGGAGAACTAGCAGCCACGTGGCAGGTGATAGTATAAGAAATCACCAACTGACCTGTTTGATGGCTGTTATTGCGTGATATCCCACCTTCCTGTCGAAAAGTGCAGCATTTGGTTGTGGGCCACGGAGCAAATGATCGGGCCAACCAGTGAATGGTACAGACGGAGTCAGGTCAACGTCCACACCCAGTGACGTATACTCGTGCCCATGCCACTGGACGTGCAGAAGGACTCCAACTCGACTTAACCTGACCAAAGGAAGACTGTCCCTTCCCCCATGGTACTGACTTAAGTCGAAGCTCAGATTCTTGTATTTATGCCGCTGCAGTGAAAACCCAGCTCTCCAGATCAACAACACTAAGTAATTTCTGAGCTTATCAGGAGACAAGTAATCTTCGTCTACAACAATCTCTTGCCACAGCTGTTTGGCTTCTTCATCCATTAAAATTCTTGTGTTTCTGTTTTTACCTAAACCAACTGGAAACACGAACTTGCAATGACCTTTCAAGTGGGTCATCTCCATCATAAAATCAAACTCGTCTGGTTGCCAAAGCTTTGTTTCTTCTCTAACGCTCCCTAAGATGTTAATTTAAGATGTTCTTACTTAACAAGTTCGTATAATAAGGACCGTATCGGTGTTGATTTTTTCAAAAACATGGGTATATGAGTGCTACATTATATCCCTGTCAGTTTCAATTCATGCCCCCATCCCCCACCCCATCCTAAATTATCCTTCTTTTCGCTTTTATTTTGTAGATTTAATGTGCAATTTACCATGGAAATATACAAAATTGGAAATTGGAAAAAAATGAAAGATCTGGTGGCGACCAGAACACTTTATCAACTACAACAGCATTGAGAACGCCATCGGCAATAGCAAATATGATGATAACAAGAATGGTAAAACTAACGATGATGAAGATAATGCGGATGATGATGGTGATGATGGTGATAGTGATGATGGTGTTGGTGATGGTGATGGCGACGGGTATATAAATGCTATCGTTCTTATTAATTTCAATGTTAATAGAAGGCTTATATCGATGGGAAGAATGATGTAAACGAAGAAAAAAATCAGTGGTAAGTTTTAATTAAGACAAAGTTTGCTCTTTCAACTGATGATATCGACAAGAACATAAGCTAAAGAACTGAAGTGTTCCATAAAAAATCCTGGAAATGCGCTGGTATGAAATGACAAAACTATGTATCTTCTTCGCTTCTTCCAGTTTGTTAATTAATAAATGTTGCTAAGCTTTTCAAAAAGGTTTAACTTTCCTAAAGGGAAGGTAAAAAGACTCAAAACTGTATTGTACTAGAAGATAATGAAACGAAAAAGTACAATAAGATCTCGCGCACTTAATGTATACCAACTCACCTGTAAGATGCAACTTGCACTGCAAACGAGAATCCAGTTCTCCCACTATATGAACCAAGTCACTCACGAGTTCCATCACTTGTCTTCCAACCTCACATCTTTCGTGGCCGCAGTTTCCCTCGCCAAAATGGAATTCTCCAACGGTGTTGTCTCTGCAAGCACTTGATATGTCCTTGATGAGGTGCTTCACGGCGTTAGGAGCTGGTGGGATGTAGCTGTGTGCAGTGGAACTGGACACTTTAAACTTGACGAAGTCCCAAACTAAGATATCAGCTTGTGCAGCAACCGCACGAGGTGATCGCTGTTTCCACAGCAACAATTTTGACAACTTCCACGGACCTTGCAATTGATTTTCCACGCATGCGCGTTCAAGGCTATCGTTTTCTGAGCCTTGCTCAGAATTGGCGGCGATGGCTACTTCATTGATTGATTGTAAAAGTTTCGCAAAAGCAAGTTTCTTTTCTTCTGAATCACAAATATCTTTTGTGTGAAGGATTCTAACCATGGGTGCCGGGTACGTCATCGTGTTCCTGAAGCCACTTGCTTTTAGCGCTTTAGGAACCTTTTCATTCAAAGTGTCAACTACATCTACATCCATTTTTCTTCCAGATCGTAAGGCTTCCATAACCTCTTGAACATCCTCGACCAACTCATTTAATAGCTCAGGATTCCAGCTATCAGTTCGTTTTTCTTCTGCCTGTAAAAATTTCCTGTTCAGAATACTTTGCACAGTCTCCCCCTTCAAATTACGACTGTCCCGCCAGCTGCCAGACACCAGCAGCTGTAATTCGTCATAGTCCTCTTGTTCCGCAGAAATGTGGGCGGGGCTGTTACCATCTACGTCTTTGGAGTTTAGGTCAGCTCCAAAATCAACCAACACTCGAATCAAGCGAGAGCGCATGTATGGAAATAATACCTGTAAGTCAGCAGCAGCGACCACATGAAGGCAAGTAGAACCTAAAATGTGATATAATTACGAAGAAAATTTAGTAACTATTTCCCAATTGGTATATTTGGCATTTACACTATCGTCTCGCCTTTTCTATTGAAATTAGTATTGTGAGCCGATAAGCCAAAAGAAAAGTGCTCCGAGCAGAATTGGATCGTTTTTTTCTTTCTCGGTTAATGTAACACATGGTTTTGGTTGCATCCTAGTTCTCCACAAAATTCCATTGTTCTTTTATGTTGGGTGAACAAATTCATTTTTACTTTTTCTGGTTCTTATCTACTGTATTCTTAATTTATGCGTGGTTTACATCAAACTTTACTTTACCTCCGATGTCTTGACAGTTGATATCCATTCCCGATTTTATAAAGAGACTGATAACTTCTTCAAACTCGCAGATACGAGGGTCTTCCTGCAGAACGTGGGAACGATGCATAAAAAAGGAGACAAATGTTTGCAAGAGTGGTTTACCCAAAACATCCTTCAAGATGCCGAGGTCGCTGAAATCGGGCAAAAGCAAAGACATTTGTCTGACAACATCGTCAGACTCGAAAGCAGTAAAATAGGAAAGAGGAACCCTTCCTATGTCATCAGGTAAGGACGGATCAGCACCCTGTTCCACAAAATACTTAATCTTTGAGGTAGCCAGACATTTATGGCATGACAAAACTGCAAGATGAAGTGGTCGAAATCCATGATTATCTGCACTATTCACATCTGCTTTATAGTCCAGAAGACACTTCATTAGTTCCAAATCTGATTGCTGTGAGTACCAACTGTTCTCTGCGGCTAAATGAAGTCCTGTTCTTCCACGGTTGTCCGTGACATTCGGGTCGGCACCAGTTTGAAGCAAAATTCTTGTGATTGCGACATTCCTGTCAACAACTGCATGACGTAGAACTGTGTATCCTGCCGTGTCCTTGCAGTTGGGATCAGCTCCTTGAAGAAGAAGCTGTTCCACTGTTTCTGAATGGTTCTTCTGTACGGCAGTCATCAATGGGGTTCTACCTTCACTGCATCTGCAATCTAAGGCAACACTCTTCAAGGTAATCAAGTACTTCACAATTTGCAAATGACCTCCTCCTGCAGCCAAATGGAGCAGACTTTCACCCTCTACGTGTGCACGATGTCTCACAACTGTTACATCGGCACCTTTGTCAATAAGAAGCTTGATAACGTCCAAAGTTTCTTCTTCGTGGAAAGGTTTTTGACGTTTTCCCATCCAAGACGAATCTTTCAATACAAGTAGCAAGGGTAGCAAACCGTTTGAAGCAATTGCGTTTGGATTTGCTTTGTTTTCCAAAAGGATTTCCAGTAACTTAAAATTTTTCATCCAAGCCGCCATATGAAGAGGCGATCCTACAGCATGCTTCAAGCGCTTTCTTCCAACGAATTTACCGATGTAAGATTCCAAGTTTGGATCAGCACCCATGTCAAGAAGTTTCTCGACAAGTTCAGGCGACTGAAAAGCCTTCACTGCCATTGATAATGCAGACACTCCATAGCAGTTAACAAAATTTGGGTCTTTTTTCTTTCTTATGTCTGCGAGGAATTCTTGTTCACTGTTTGGAATACCGTCGTATTGCCACAAACTTTCCGCTGATTGTTTTTCTGCTATCACTAGCGCCATCCTAAAAAGGTATAAATGATAATTATCAAAGGGCACTTCAGCTTATACTAGGATGTGTTTAAGAATGAGTTTGGGTTTTGGTCGAGGGTCGAGGGTCGAAGGTACCTGGTCGAGGGTCAAGGGTATCTTGTCGAGGGTCGAGGGTAAAAGATCTAGACGAGGGTCTATTTTTTTTCGTTACAGGTACATTTAAAATCACTTTTCCCTCATCATACAATTGATCAAATAAATTTAGACTGTACTTCATCGCCAATTTGCACACTGCAATGCGGACAAACGAGTCTTTCACCCTGTAGTTAACTATTCATTCCTTCACTCTTAATGTAATATATCTTCTTTCTCATTATTGCTACGGTCAATTAATGTAATACACATAAAATACTTTATTCAGATTTTCTTTTACGTGCATTTATGCCATAAACGAGTTTAGTTTTGTGTTTGTGCATTGCAGTAGTTTTTATTTATCCGCCGCATGTATTTCAACGATCAACGCATGGAAAAGAAAACCGCGCATGTTCCAGCATCAACAACCATTTTAAAACCACAAAGCTGACTCATGTTATCTCTGCCTGGTACACTTTTCAGTCGATGAAATCGCCTTTAAGTCTTTATTACTGAGACTTGTTTCTTGCTCAACTTCCTTTTAGAAAGTTTAGGCCGTATCTTGGTACGTGATCATGTCTGTTTTGAAAACCCAAAGTCCAAATTTATTTGAGCAATTGTATGATGAGGGAAAAGTGATTTTAAATGTACCTGTAACGAAAAAATAGACCCTCGACTTTACCCTCGACCCTCGACAAGTCACCCTCCACCCTCGACCAGGTACCCTCGACCCTCGACCAGGTACACTCGACCCTCGACCCTCGACCCTCGACCAAAGCCCAAACTCTTTAAGAATTTGTTCGTCCACCAGTTTGATGCGGTTATTCATTCTTAACACAGAGACCTACATTCGCCCCTGCTTCTGGCCAGCCTTCCTGTCAGTTGAGGTTTAGTAACTTCAACTCTTCTTTCTAAGAACTGTTCGGTTCTCTAATCTTTGTGTGTTGTGAGTCGTGACTTCAGAG
>JAOEHT020324818.1:0-10041 GCA_025448195.2 Parazoanthus atlanticus | reverse complement strand
TGTAAATAAGTATGCAAGAAAAGATCTGTCAATGTAAATTTTAAATTATGCTCTGAATAAAAGATATCTGAAAAAAAAGGAATGTAAAAATCTAACGATAAAAGGAAACTTTGCTTCGGGGGAGGAAGAGGATACAAATCGAAACGCTGTTCTTTGTTTGAAAAATTTGGTAATGTATGCAGGTTGTTAATGGGGCTTTAAAAGGCAGGTTTAAAACTGTGTTTGACCCAGGAAATTTGTTAAATAGTAAATTCATAAATTTGGTGAGAAACTGCTCTAAGTTGGAACACATTACTAACATTTATCACTCGACGTGCAATACCAGACAGTGATAGGTGAGCCAGAACCACGACATATGTACAGTATTTATTTGATTTCCTTCCAACGTGAAAAAAGAAAATGTTGAATTTTTGTCCAGTTCTATCTGTGCCATCCTGCGCTTTATTTCAAAATCAATGGTTCTGTTTTGTTTGTTGGAACATTTTAACCAAATAGAATTTTCTTATTTGATAAAATTAGTCTTTAATTTACAGAAGTAAGGTACTTAATACGAAATTTCAGAATCTAATTTTACATTATTTGGAAAAGTATTTCAGCAAATCACATGGTGAAGCATGTTCTTGGTTTCCTTTGTAGTTCGTTCATCACGTGCTATCTGTCAGTGTGTGGAGGATTATTGGGAGAACAAGGGAAAACCGCGCATGTGCGCAGAAACGTCGATGTGAGTACATAGATCTTCTCTCTCGTACTTTCTTCAAACGAACGGCTGCGGCCGCATTGGTAATAGAAGTCAGAGATTCCCAGACTTTCGGCTCGTGTAGTTTTGCAGTTTTGTACATACGTCTTCATCATACACCTTAGAACCTACACGAATAGCTTGAGTATTTTCAATTAATTCACGAATTTGGAACATTCCCTCGCCCAGCAACGCGAAAGGAGTAGTTTTGATTTTATTTCAGCATTTAGAACGCATGCTCAAGAAACCGATACTGCCACACCCCTCCGTTTGGACGAAGGTCGCCTGGGCTTTGGGCACGAGAATGGGTATATCTTATTATCGCGAAAGATTCCTATCTTCGTTTTGTACATTTTTTTCTGGCTATCAAGAAAAAATGTTTATTTTGTCTTAGTTTTGAGTCCTTTCTGATCAGAATATTGGATTTAACTTTTCTTAAGTTAGAATCTTACTTGCAGGATTCTTCCATCTCAAACTGAGTAGGAAGTCCATCTGCAGGTATTTTCTGATAATCATTACTGCACTCCTACATCTACTAATTGCTCATTGTTGTTTACAGCGGCTGTGACGACCTGTTGCCCATCCTTAGCTACGTCATCATCAAGAGTGGCATGGCACAACTGGTGTCCGAGTGTATAGCCATGGAGGAGTTCATACCTGAAGGGTCAGTGTGTGTGTTTGTCTGTCTGTCTTTCAGTCAGTTAGTTTGCTTGCTTGTCTGTCCGTGTCTGTCTGTCTGTCTTCTTTTCTGTATGTACACTATGCACGCCAGTGTTGACGCGAAATCGTTGCCAACGTTATGTATATATGTATGTATGTATGTATGCATATGTATGTATGTATGTATGTATGTATGTATGTATGTTTGTGTTTATGTATGTATGTATGTATGTATGTATGTATGTATGTATGTATGTATGTATGTAAACATGTATGTATGTATGTAAACATGTATGTATGTATGTATGTATGTATGTAAGCATGTATGTATGTATGTGTGTATGTATGTATGTATGTATATCTAGGGAACGATTTAGATGTACAGAGCATTAAACGGTTCTACGTATTTCTACGTATAGACATGTATTTCCATCCCTTCAATTTTTAAATTACGATTCGTATAAGAAGTAGGCAACCTTCTATTGTTCTGTGGCATTTCGCTTTTCCCACATTAGAATGGCAATATTTTTATACTAAAAAATACATTTAACCTATGGACAACATGGTTTTGAGACAAAAGGTTATTAAACTTTATTTTAAAGCAACATTTATTTTGCGCTACAGAGCATTTCATCAAATCCTGAGACTCCAAAACATTGTTCTGGATATGGAATTTTATTGCAATAAATCTCAGAAGAATTCTCACAAAAAGGGAATGAATTAGTGAACTAGAGGACGTTACTAAAATACTGAAACGGGAACGGGTAATGGTCAATATGAATCGGTGATCGGTCAATATTTACAACATCTGCAGCGATGCTATATGTTCTTAATTGTTCAAATCCCCCAGCCTTCGAAGAATTTATAGATTCTCACACCTCCAGACTCATATTGACCGTTACCCGACTCATATTGACCGTTACCCGACTCATATTGTCCGTTCCTCGTTCCCGGTTTTAGTAACGTCCTGAACTAGAGATAAATAACTGTGTTAGCTGATGAAGTTATGGTAGATTTCATGTTTTAGCAAATGGGTGAACGGTAAAAACAATATTGCAATTAGAACCTTTCTGCATTCCATGCATTTAGCCCGCCTACTTCTGGCCTGGCCTTCTTACTCGGACCTTTACTTAATTCCTTTGAACTGGCAATTCTTTTAAAATTAGTGGACCAGCTTTCATTCATTTTTCCATTTCGTAGCTCTAGGTGTTTGCTTATGTAAGAATTTGAAGTCTACCTACCGTATATTGTTATCTCGGCTGATGCTCTTGTTTTGCTATCACCTTGTCCAGTCTCGCAAACGTACGATCCCTCATAGTCAGCGGTGTTCTTTACAGAGGTCAGTAGCAAGCTCCCATTGGCCATAACAACCCCGGAAGTGACAGGTTTAGCGCGGAATTTCCAGTTCAAGGACGAAAGGGGAACTCCAACGGCTTGACAGTCCAGACGCACATTTCGACCTTGTTCAACTGCTTGAGAGGAAGGCTTTACAACCAAATATGGAACAGCTGTAACATAGCACCAACAGCTTAAGTTGGCTGAACACAGTTTCGACCGTTTCTGAGTAGTTATCATTCATAGGAGCATTATGTCAGAAAGGTAACAGCTATGAAACCCAAACTTGGCAAGATAAAATACAATAGTAAATATTTAGGTTCTTTGGGTTTTCATGAAGGTTTTGATCGTTTCTATGGCAACGCAGAAGTTTCAAAACAACACTAAAATATCACTTTTTCCAAGTTTAAATGTTTAAGATTATTGTTATTCTCTAAGAAATATGTTTAAAAAAAACCAGTTCTAAAACTATTAATTGAGTCTGTTTTCTTTAGTTGTAATAATACAGTAGACTACCTTCGTCTCGGACATTCGGTGGAAACAAGTAGTATACTCCTGTACAACATCAGATACAGTTTCAAGAAAGCCGAATTTGAAATAACAGAGTCTGCTACAGTTTCAACTCACCAATTTCAACAAAGACGTCAACGCGCATGCACGGCCATTTGTTAAAATCCACTGGATAGAATCGCACAAACTTCCAGAAGGTTTGGCTCCTAAGCGGGTTCCTTACCACTGTGCCCCAGTCCCTGTTACCTGCAAACAACTGGCGTTTCGCCGAGAAAAAGAGAATAATTCCGTTATTACCTTCAAGTGATGATATGTAAGTAATACTTTAGAATTTGACGTTCTTAAACTACCTATACAATACAATTTAATACTTAGTAGCTATGCAACGCTTTTGAGTGGGATACCGTCGAATATGCCACGCGTCACTTGTATTTTCCGTATACACACGAGTCATTAGGCGAGTGTGTATTCGAAGGAAATGCAAGTGACAAGTATCGGAGCTGATTTGGGGAAGACTTCAGAAGGACGCCAGCATAACCGTTGCGCGCAAGTAATGACGGGAAAGTAGAGTGGAATATTACCCGTTGAATACCATAGAATATGCAACGGCTTCCCAGACTTCTGATTGGCTGAATTTTTAAAGCATGGGATAAAGTACAATATATAACACTACAATACAGTACAATATAATAATATAACAATATACAATAATGTATTTTCTATCGATGACAAGGCAGTTATCACCGAATTCTCTCGAACCAGTGGCTCATGTTTAAAACGCTTGACCGATTTTTCACCGATAGAAAGTATTGCTGTAAAACCTTCGAGGGATTTCCCGACAAAGCGTATGAGTACATAAGGTTATCGTGATACAAAACTTGCGACATCAATCATTTATGCTTTTGGTGATCGGTCTTTTTAAGTATATTAAATGAACCAAAGTTGCTGATCTCCTCAGAAAATGAAATGAAAATCTTACACCTTAATACTTTTGAACGGGCTTATAAAGGCTCACCATTTTAACATTGCTTTTATTTACCAACGTCTTTTAACCAATGTTATAGTTTGTCAAACATGTATGCTATATATTATAAAAGTTTGAAATGTGCTATCGATCATTTCTTGACAAAAGCGCAGTATAAGTTTTCTACTATTGTACATCACTGTTACTATTATCAATATCATAATAATAATAATAATAATAATAATATTAATAATAATGGTTGTTGTTATTGTTGTTGTTGTTGTTGTTGTTGTTGTTGTTGTTGTTGCAAATGGGAACATGTTGTCTAGTGAACAACATAGGTGTGGTTATGTAGCGACAATCCTCTCTAGAACTCATCTTTACACTGCTCAGTTGTTATGTGGCCCCGAGAAGTAAACGATAAAACATGGTATTAACCCCAACATAGGCAACAACGTCCTTTTTACAAGGTTATCCCAACAGATCGAATAATAACTGCGCATGCACGAGGTAATTTGAAGAACACTAGCAACGCGGTTAGAGTCTAACTCGAGTAGTGCAATGTACAAATAAACTCAATAACTCGTAATTAAACGTAAATTAAAATGAACATTTAAATTTTAAATAACACAATTTTATATTTCTGTTTTGTGGCCGAAAGACCATTTTCGATATCAGAATATAAATTCAAGTTATGTACTGCGAGGATTTTTTTTTTGCTGTATTTGATCATTTTAATGTCAAAAGGCTTACATCTTTGAGTTTAAATTTTTAAAAATTTAAATTCATTCGGCCTTACAGAGGAATATAATAACTTCCGCAGCAGGCTTAACTCATTTTGTTTGCACATTTTTGCTTTCTGTCTCTTAATCTTACCTTTTCCTGCTCTTCTTCCTTGAACATTTGCCATTTGCTGCCATCACGCGATAAACCCACTTTATACCGTGAGGTCCATTCGTTCTTTCCGTGTTTGTTGCCCTGTGTAGCGACCCCACAAATGAAATAATACCCTCCCAGATCAATCTGCAACCAGTCGTGCCCAGTTCGTTTCTCTGGGCACCAGGCTCTCTGTGCGTTTAGCCGTCCATATTTAACCGTGCTTTTGCTGACGCCATAGACACTGGAGCTGGTGATGCCACTATCAGGGATAATGCTTGAATTACTCACTCCAGCTGAACGTGTTTTGTTGCAATCTGAAAATGAAACCACAATCAAGACGTTACCTTACACCTTCAGTGTGGACAAGATACAAAAAACAGAAAAGAAAACCTATACAGCCGGGAACTTTAAACATAATGTGTAAGTCTAATCTAAACTCGAACATCCCCCTGACAAACCACCGTCCATTTGATATTATTTAAAACTAGTCAAAGTCCTAGCTCAGGAAGTATTTAATTTACTTTGGTCAGATGCCCCGGCCTTCTCTAACACTAAATGATTAAACCAGCTTGGAAGATACGCACGAGTTGATTGGGTGAACTGTGATTGAAGTTTTTAAAACTTCGTTTTACTCAGCAAAGTTAGCTGTTTTGTTAAAACAAGTATTATAGAGACGAAGTTTGCTTCTTTTTAAATATAATTTTTAAAATAATGTACCAGTCCCAGAATATGTCAAACAGAAACCTGACACACGCGTTCCTTTCACCCTAAACGTTTCATAAACTCAGCCAGTTCATGTAATACTTATAAATATAGTTTGTTTTAGAACATTCAAGAAATGGAACTCTTTACCAACTTCAGTAATCGAACAGGTAACTCTTGAATCTTTTAAAACTACACTGGTCGCCCGCCCCGAAACACCATTTTTATCCTAAGCACTTTTTCCTTTGAATATTCACACTCAGACTTTAATTCTTAAATTTGTATACTTTAAAAATCGGCACTTGCAGTGCACTTAAATTCTCGCGCGATGGGCAACCTTTGCGAATATGCATAAATAATCATAATCATAATTATAATAACAATAATAAATAGCAATAACAACATTGTAAAAATGAAATCAATTTTGGCTTAGCGGTGTCTGATAATTTTCGCCTTTTATATTCTAGAAAATATGGCTTTTAACTCTACCGAACCGAAACTGACAATGAAAACGATGCTTTTTGGCGCGGTCGTCAAATATAATTACCAGTGGTCATTTGTCGCACTTCGTACAGTGCCTATAATGCATTTATTCTGACCTATTTTTTTCACATTGAATACGTATCCGGGTATAATGTACACGCATGAAGCTCCCTCCAGATGAACAGAGGAGACTGCTGCTGTTGTATTACTTTGATCAATAATGATAATGAATTATAATGAACTTTGTTATTACAACTCCCATATAGGACTTTTCAGTTAACAATTACAATAAAAATGTAATTGTCAAATTATAACCTCATTCAAGATTCTAATTCGAGTTGAGACAAATTTGCCTGACGAATCAGTTCCTTACCAAAAACATCAACAGTAATATTTGCGCTGTCTTCCCCAACAGTATTGTTGACTACACATTGGTAAACCCCGACCTTTGATGCACCAAGAGCGTCGATCAAGAGTGTGGCTCCACTGTCGCGATACTGAACGTGTGGTATGTCCACGTGATTGTTCCAGGTCCACGTGACAGTAGGAGGTGGATCGCCACGGGCTTTGCACGTGATAAGAAGAGTGCTTCCACGATAGTAGGTCTGATGTGATGGCGGTTGATCGATTATCTGCGGTTTTTCTGATGAGAACAAGTTTTGTAAAAACGTTTCACAAGAGTAGCAAAAAGTGTGTATAGCCGAGCTTACAACTCTTTTAAGGGGTGTAGGAAACAGTCTGAAGTTCGGAGGAAGGGCGTGAGCAGGAACATTTAATAATTAGTAATAAATAAAAAGATAGGCACCTAGTTATAGTTCGCCAAAATGAATGAAAACGGATCACTTTCAAGCAGTTAAACTAGCAGACTGGGAAAATTTAACCCAAACATTGCTTAGCACTGATCTAAAGGCTATCTAAACACAATTAATGGTTATTAACGCTATTAGAAGCAAACTTTTGTTTTGTAAATCAGCAAAGTTCTGAACGAGAATTATAGCTCACTTGAGTTCAGGTCAAAGTTTGCATCCATCTCTCTTGAATTTTCGCTGAGAATGGCTTCAACTTGTTTCCATCTGAACTATGTCTAGCGATACAAATTTTCTATTCATGATATTTGCGTCACTTCGACCAGGACTGAATAATGACACAATAACGCTGAATGTGATAACTCATCACTGTCACGTTTTATCTTGCTGTAATAAGAACTAAATATCTATAACAATCATAATATACGCAACGATAACAAGAACAACGATAACAAGAATAAGAAAAGAATAATCATAACGATAATAGTCTCAATTTCGCTTGAGTGTGGAAAAGTCATTTCACTGTCCTGGCCAGGTTAAAACGTACGATACATTTGCTTCTCAGCCGGTCAGTCACAAACACGAGGCATCACCTTGTCACCTCCTCAGGGCTCCTATTGATAGCAGGGAAGCATTCGCTACCTGAAAGGACTACCCTGAGGTTTTATATTATGTTTAAATAAAAGCGCTATCATCAAATGCAATGTCAATGCGAATGTTTTAGTCCCTTGAAAGCAAATGTTGCAAGGAAATTTCTAGCCAATCGTTAGCGCTTCCTATCGTATCACGTTCGTATTGCCATTCGATTTACAATAATTTTAGCACACTCAAGCGAAATAACACCAATAGTACTTACATAAAAAAACACCTTACCGAGCACACGCACATAAACCGAGGATCGCGCACTTCCCGCGTTTGAAAATGCGTGACAAGTGTAACGACCCTCGTACGCTCCGCTGTTCATCACACGGGATATCACCAGGCTCCCGTTGCCGAGAACAAATCCTTTGGTGACGTTTCTGTTGTTGAACAGCCAACCGACTGTCGGCATCGGTGAACCGGAAGCTTTACAAGGCAAGGTAACCGAGCCTCCTTGGAGGACCGTTTGGTTTCTTGGTCTTTGCAATAATGTCGGTGAAGCTAAAGAAAGCAAAACAACACGACTTTATCAAACTTTTTCTACTTTCTTGTTTTCTTACTTTCAAAAATCAAACCCATACAGAGGCCGAAAAAAAAACTAGTATATTAGTTAAACAAAAATATTGAAGAGTGCAGGGCACTTGTAATCAAAAACAGGTATCCATTTAAGGTTAAAAATTGAAGATCTTTCTGGAATAGATGGTCAAAATAGTGCTAATCTAATTTCAAAACGGTAAGGAATTAAAGCATGCCATTTAGTATGCAATTAGTACACAATCTAATAATTTGTTTCTATGGCAGTAATTGCCATTTAATTAATTAATGCTGCTATTGCTTTTTTTTTAGTTTATGTTAGTTTTCTAAAGATTTTATAGAAGTTGTACTAAAAGAATATTTTAGATGCTAAAACTGTGAATGGAACCAAAAGAAAACCAAAAATGGATTTTAGAGCAATTTTTCGAGAATTTATGAAACTCTGAAAGCAAAAACTAACTTGTATAATTTTTCCGATGACGTTATCAGTGCCGACGTCATCTAATTAGTGTCAAAGCACTTCCCTATTATCTGGCTACAGTTGCTAAAAAAGGTTTGAGGATTGGTCGAGCGGCAAAATTTTGAAGTCCGAAATTCCTTATGCATTTAAGGGTTAACTACATAAAAATATACAGGTAGGGACACTTTGTTCGCAAAACACAAGGACGCTAGAAGTAGGACCGGTTTTTCTCCGTGAACTGCTTTAGTTTCTGTACCCGGAGACAACCCGAGTCAAATCATGGGCATGTTGTGACTTTTAAATTTTCTGCCATCTATCTGATCAAATCAAAAAGCCACCTTTTGAAACGGATCACGCGAGACACATTTTGTACCCAGGTTCCCACAAACATAACCATCAAGATTAATTTTACTGTACAAACGTACCTATCTCGACGAAGACCTCCACCCTGAGACACGGCCAGAGGTGAAAAGCCGTCGGGTAGAAACGAACAAACCGCGCCCGCTGCATGATGGGTAAGGGATTGATTACCACACTGGATTTGTCGGCGTTGCCCTTGAACTCCTGAACAAGTAGAATGGAGTTACAATCACTTGTGAAAAGGTGAACACCACTGGTGAATGGGTTGACATTACTGGTGAAGGGATTGACATTACTTGCGAAGGGTTGACATTACTTGTGAAGCAAGAGAAGATAATCCTTGTTGTGAAGGGATTGACATTACTTGTGAAGGGATTGACATTATTGGTGAAGGGGTTAACATTATTGGTGAAGGGGTTAACATTACTGTTAAAGGGGTTAACATTATTGGTGAAGTGGTTGACATCACTGGTGAAGGGGTTGACATTCGTGAATGGGTTGACATTACTGGTGAAGGGATTGACATTACTTGCGAAGGGGTTGACATTATTGGTGAAGGGGTTAACATTACTGTTAAAGGGGTTAACATTACTGGTGAAGGGGTTAACATTACTGGTGAAGGGGTTAACATTACTGGTGAAGAGGTTGACATTACTGGTGATGATGGGATTAAAATAAACTGATGAAGGGATTAAACTAACTGAAGTGGAACCGGTGACGTCACTAGGAAACCTACTTTTTTATAGAAAGCTAACGCTTGTGTTAATTAAGGTGTTTGAAATTAACGCGACTTAAGTTAACTCGAAATGAAGAGAAAACAACGCTAACTGAAGGTAAAATCTCAAACGAAGGAAATTAACGCGATTAACCCTTAAACGGTCAAGGGGGGGTTCGGCGAACCCCCCCCACCGATTTTTTTGAGTTTTCTTGGAGAGCTTTTAAGATTTTCCCAATTCCTTTTTAGTAGCTGTTA
>JAOEHT020324654.1:0-10041 GCA_025448195.2 Parazoanthus atlanticus | reverse complement strand
ATGGAGAGAACGGAAACCTGATTGGTTCTTAGAAATCATATCGTTCTCGGATAGGTATGCATAAAGTTGGTCGTAAACTCAACTGACTATATGGCTATATGGGTGCCACCCTTAAGAGTACGGGCTATTTAGCAACCACGGTGATCTTATTAGCTTTTTATCCGCCTGTTTATAGTTGTGTATGTTTTATCTTGTCTGAAATGATAGGATATCGATCTCTGCAGTTTGATCTGAAATAAGGTAAAAATGTTTGGGGGGTCTTAAAAGGGTCAGAGTTGGAAGGACACAACCCAAATATGGATGAGTAACACCCCCCCGGCTATAGTGTTTGGGAGTTCAACAAAGTATCTTCTTGGCATTACAACAGTTTACTATTACCACTGAAACATTCTCACAAGACTGTCCTTTAGTTTTACCTGGGATAGTGCTGTTCCTGTGTGTTGGGTAATTACAATGTTCTTTTAAAAATTTTGTTTTGATCTAGATCCTCGCGAAGTAAAGCGTATTTCTTTTTTTACTTAAGTTGATTACGTTTTTATGAATATAGAATGCACACTATATGAGCTTTCATAAGTTGTTAATGTCGTTTGAAGAACGTGACTGAGAAAAACTGTGGAACCTAACGCGGTGCTTGTACGACCTGGTGCCTATAGTGGTTCAATATAACCCAGGGACATATAATGAATAAACAAAGTTCCGTCGCTTGACTAATCTTGCACAGCTATACTTGTTATGCTCTCATGCCATGGTAAAGAGGGGAAAATTTTGACTATTCTTTTTAACCTTTTTTTGAGAGTTTTTTCAGGCTCAATTTGAAAGCCAAAGCGTGTCCAAAACCCGTTTTTGACGACGCCATTGAAGTCTATGCGTTAGTTTCTGATACGAATTGCAAAACATCCAAAATGTGACACTTCATTCTTCTTCGGCACTCCATAAGCCAGGAACTCCCTCCCGTCAAAGCTAATTAATTAACGGCTGTGACCCTGACACAATCTTGATTAAAATTTCATCTATGCTTTGTAACAAGCATATCAACCATTAACAGCGTAATTTAGAGGCGAACCAATCATGAATTGCCACAAACAACATATCCAATGTAGATAAATATCAAGTTGTGCAACTCAGTGTTCAAATCAAACCTAGCTAAGTTGTGTAAACTACCTGCTGTTGGGTAAGTTCCTTAGCATTATGTGTGTGTTCATTTCTCTAATATTGACTATATTAGTGAAGGTTCGGCTGGCATGCAATATCTTAAAATCTGGTAAGCCGATCTGATTCTTTAATACCAATTTATTCTATTTGAAATTAATATTTTGTTCTCAATTATTGTGTCGGGATGGCGCTGTTTGCGAACCGGATCTCAGCTGATGGTCATCGAAAACACGAGTTTACCCTTCAAGACCATCTTAGCCGGATTGAATCACAGGCACAGTAAATATTCGAACGGAGTTCCTTCATGCCTTAATATTCAATCCTGAATTTTCAAGAATTTCAAGAATAGTTTTGGTATATTCTGTTTTGGTCTCAAGGCACATCTGCAGCTTACATTTAGATTTCCCGTCTGATCGTTGTAGTTGCGTTTGTATTTAGTAGTGACTGGAGTATGAGATGAGTATAAAACTCCAAAGTGCAAGTATCACGAAAACACAGCTTTAACTGAGGGCTTGTAGATCTAGGTGCCCAGTATCTGGAAAATCGTATTTTTTTGGTAGCTGCGAATTAATAAGTCTGCTAGAACAGTTTTTGTTGTGGAAACCTCGAAGCCGTGAAAAACGAGCAAAAGTTGATACTATATGAAGGGCGTTATCAACGCGGGATCGAGATAATAATTAATTGTATTCAAGATGGCAAGAGTAGTAGAGTATTCAAGATAGTAAGTAAAATATTACTCTTACAAGGGCACTTCAAGAAAGGATAGTAGGCTGCAGTACTTTTATAACCTTGGAAAAGGAAACTCACAGCAATGCGGTTTAGACTGACTGACTAGTATTTGGCATTAAATAGAGTATCTTCAGTTGGTATTAAACAACCTAACTCTACTCGTAGACTTGTATTTTAGTTGTAAGAATCCTTTTTTTATTACAAGTTATGGAATTTGTATATCCTGGATCATATACGGTTTTGTGTGTTTCGAAGTAACAACGGTTACTATTTTTACTCAACTGCTTTCTTCGTCTTGTCTTCTACTTGGAATTAAGTCTATATGGACATATAGAATACACATTGTATCAGTCTGTATAGGTTGTTGATGTCACTTTAAAAACATGACTTTGAGAAAATACTAATACCCAGTGGTAACAATACCCGGGAATATAACGAATAATAGAAAGTACGTGTTCCGGGAGAACTCTGTCATGTTAAGGAATTATAGTGGAAACTCTTCGGGAAGGCAATTTTAAATCAACAAGAACTTGAATCTATACTGACATACCTACACTTTTTACTGCTTGTAGCTTCCACGGGGACTGTCCGACGAGGAAAAGCGGCAATTATTTTCAATTCACTAAAAAATGCATTTTCAAAAAATTCTAAAAAATTGAAGTAAGAAGTTGAAATTGTTTGGAATCTTATACCAGTCCAAAATCTTAGTATAAATCTATGCACATGTTTTTCACTTAACTAATTCTTGTACATAGGAATAAGGTTGAACATGTCTCACTATTTGATTGGCAATAAATTCTGTGGGCTTCTGTATACAGCTGTTTCCTATCAGATCAATGGGAAGACTTTGTCTCGATTTTCTTCTTTTGACAGCTACGAAGAACTGAAATCATACTTTTAATTCAGTTCTACATTATAAACATATGTAGTCGGATTCCGCGTACAAGTACAGAATATTGTCATTGCATTGACACAGACAAACTACGGCAAGAAGTGAGTTCTGTGTCTTGACGGATATTGCACAACCACACATGACCACTTTTTAACATTTTTCGATGATTTTCTACTATTAGGTTCGATCTGAAAGTAAAAACGTCCGTGTCCGAAACTAGATTCTGTTGATGCCATTGAAATCTTCAAAAGTGCCGCTTCATGCTTCTTGCACTGTAAAGGAATACTCTTCCGAACTTATCTAATCAGCTACTCTTGCTTTTGTAACAAACCAATCAACCATTAACCGACCAAAACAAGCGAACCCCGGAGCGAATCACTGATTAGAACGAAATCAATATAATCTGAACACGAACATCTCCATGCAGTGTAGATCACAATCGTGCTGTAAAACGGAGCTCTAATTAAACCTAAGTCCGCTTGTAAGAACATTGCCGTTACTTCTGTGTATAACTATAGTAGTGAAGGTCTCAAAAATCGGTGTTAAATGATCGGCATGTTACCAATTTCTATTAGCATTTAAAATTGCATTGTAAGTGGTTGGAGCATCATGGTAAATGAAACTAATATAATGCCCTGAAATAACCTTATGGCACTTCAAAAATTGGTAGCAAAGGAAAGTTACTCCAAAGCATTTTTGTAGAGTTCGAAGAATGCCTAGTGCTTTGCACTTAAGGAAATAAATATAATTACTGCTAATTAAAACCAGTAATATAGTCCCACTTTTTTAATATGCTAGCTGCATTAAGTGATTTAATTAACGGTTATTGATGGAAAAATAATTTTGGAGTAATGTTTTAGATTTCTTTGCAGATTATCAATCACATAACACTGAATTTTCATCTGGCAAGATATTTTCTACGTTTGCACAGGTTTTCGTGGCTGCAATTGAGATCGTTCCATGCACTTATTGGGTGGAAAACGAAAGAGCGCTGGGCCGTGGTGGTCCTACAAGGTGGTATATGAATATCGTCCTTAGCCAGACCATTAAGACATTTGTGAGCTATTGTGACATCTCTAGGGCGGAGTAGGTTTTTTACAGGCAACCAGTTGAGGTCCCTGAGGACTGGCGAGATCAGTGCTCGTACTTGTTGGTCCCTGTTAGAATACGGGCTGCAAAGCTCTGCACTAAATAATAATGAACAAATAAAGTTCCGTCTCTTGACTGATATTGCACATCAAGATTTGTTATGTCATGGCTGAGAAGGGAGGATCGGAGCTGTACCTTTATAGTTTTAACATTCTTTGAGAATTCTAAACCTTTATGCTCAATTTGAAATACGTGTCCAAAACCCGTTTTGCATGATGCCAGTTGAAATCTACACGTTATTTTCTACTAAAAACGCAACACATCCAAGAAGTGCCACTTCATTCTTCTTCCAGGAACACCCTTCGGTCAAATATAATCAATTAGCGGCTGTGACCCAGACCGACATACTCTTAATTAAATTCTTCTATGCTTTATAGCAAACATATCATGTGAACCATTAAGGTCCATTAACAACTTACCTTAAAGACGAACCAATCGTGAACTGCCACAAAGCAACTTATCCAATGTAGATAAATATCAAGCTGTGAAACTCGGTTTTCAAATCAAACCTAGCCAAACTGTGTAAATTACCTGCTGCTGGTAAGTTCCTTAGCATTGCAAGTGTGTATAACTATACTTGTTAACTATGTTAGTGAAGGTTCGGTTTGCAATATCTTAAAGATCTGGTAAGCATCTGATTCTCTAATACCAAAATCTATTTGGAATAATTATCTTTGTCTCAATTAGGCCAAGTATAAAAAAATAAGTTGGTTAGCGTCCTTTTTCCCAAAATTTATGGTCGGATGAAGATTTTTTCTTTTTTTAAAAATGAATCCTTGCTTTAATGGCTGAATACATAGAAATGCCATTTAGAATTTGCCATTTGTTATTATTGTTACAGCCACTCTATCCTGAAATACCAGTTAAGAATTTTTAGCACATGCCTATGCTATTCTAAATTACTGGCGCTTGTGCCTCGGCGTTCTACGATACTGATTTTTATAATACTGTGTTCAAAACGCATAACAGGTCATGATGAGATTTGGTCAAATTTGGTATAAATTTTGGCAGGTTTTGGGTGAGAAAACGACCAACTTGTGCGATATCAATAGAAGCATTTTAAAACGAAATACTATGAATATAAAAATACAAAATAAAATAAAAAACAGGTCGAAGGCTTCTTCAGTGGTCAGGCGGGAACGGTAACCAACTTCTTTTTTTACTTTACCTTATCGTGTTGGGATGATGCTGTTCGCGAACTGATCTCATCTGATCGTCGAAACACGAGTTTACTCTTTAAGACCATCTGCCTTTTTTTGCTTGATGAGATTGAATAAGGTACTGTGAAATTCGAAATGAGCCCCTTGCCTTAACATTCAATTCTGAATTTCAAGAATTTCAAGGATAATTTTGGTATATTCTGTCTTGGTCTCAAGGCACAATATCCAGGGTACCTTTAGATTTCTCGTCTGATCGTTGTAGTTACGTTTTTATTCAGTAGTAACTGAAGTTATGAGATGAGTATAAAACTCTCACGAAAACACAGCTTTGACTGAGGGCTTGTAGATCTAGTAGGTGCCCAGTATCTGGAAAATCGTACTTTTGTGGTAGCTGCGAATTAATAAGTCTGCTAGAACAGTTTTTGTTGTGGAAACCTCGAAGCCGTGAAAAACGAGCAAAAGGGTAACGTCAGAAGGTGAAGTTGATACTCCAGCTACATTTTCACTCTAGACCGCTCTTTCGAGCTACGAAATGCATTATCAACGCGGGATCGAGATAATAATTTTATTCTAAAAAATGGTATGAGAAGCGTTGTCAAGGAAAATGTTGCTCTCAAATGACGCAATGACACTTCAAAAGGGGATAGCAGGCTGAAGTACTTTTATAACCTTGGCAAATGAAACTAATACAGCAATGCGGTTTAGACTGACTGACAAGTTGTAAATAGAGTATCTTCAGTTGGCATTAAAACAACCTAACCCTACTCGTAGACATGTAAGAATTACCACCGAACATTCTCACGATAAATCATTACTACAAGTTATTGAATTATATATACGGTTAGGTGTGTTTCGAAGTAGAAAAACAGTTATATTTTTACTCAATTGTTCGCTTCATCTTGTCTGCACCATTGCATACTAATCTATTTCCACTTGGAATTAAGTCTATATGGACATAGAATACACGTTGTATCAGTCTGTATAGGTTGTTGATGTCATTTTAAAAACATGACTTTGAAAAGATTTGTGGAAATTGACTAATGCCCAGTGGTACAACATAACCCGGGAATGTAACGAATAATAAAAAGTACATGTTCCGGGAGAACTCTATCATGTGAAGGAATTATGGTCGAAGCTCTTCGGGAGGGTGATTTTCAATCAACAAGAACTTGACTCTATACAAGTTACGGTGTGAGACTTTATTAAAACTTTAACCTACACCTTTCATTATTTGTAGCTTTCAAGGAGACTGACCGACAAGCAAAAGCGGAATTTGTTTTCTGTTCACTAAAAAATGCATTTTCAAAAGATCTAAAAAATTGAATTAAGAAGTTAAACTTTGTTTGAACTATTTTACCAGTCCAAAATCTTTTCTCAATCGTTTCTCCTGCCAACAGCGATTACATCTATATACACATTCTTTCTCACTTTTGTCGTCACTGCATGATTGACAAACATTGAGAATTTCGGAGACGTGTTCATTTAGGTTATGTACCGTCTTCCAACCACCTTTGGTTCCACCATAAAACACAGCAACAGGATGAGACACTTTGTCATCTACCGAGGTAACATGGACTTCTAGAGCTTGCGAGTTAAATTGGCAGGTTTTGAGGTGACTAACAATTTCACTTTCTGTTTCTTTGTCAAATCTTTAACTTCGTCTAATAACAGAACGTTAGGTTTGATCAAACCAATAATCCCATTGCAGGAAGGAGAGCATTGGAGTCCAGGTTTAATAGCCATCGCATCACTTGCTGCTACAACAAGGTATCCCAAAACACCTTGTCTTTTCAAACTAATGGCATTAGTTCAATCCAAGCAAGCAAACAAACAGCCGGCGCACGTCGTCCATCTTTACTCCATTTGTTACATCAGGCGGTGAATTTAGCGACGCATGGTGCTCTGTAACCGAGCACAACAGCAATTAAATACATTACAATCACGATTTGAAGTCAGATTTTTGGTTCATTTCGTTGAAAAAAATTTGAAATATTTGAGCGCGCATCATACAATGCATATACACATTATTTACAAGAGTTAACAAGAGAGTGGAAAATGTCGTAAGTTAATAATACAACCAACATTAAACATACCACTGGTAGAGCATTGCGTAACCTCACTTGATTCCTTATCCTTCGTGGTATGTTGAAAATAGTCGGTCATCTTATACCTAAGGAATGATGGATTATACACATTAGGACCGCAGAATAATTTCTACTTGATTTTACATAAATTACATGTACAGTTATCGTACAGGACCTAATAGCCTCATATTTATCGACAATTTAGTACATGCACAGTTAATAACAGTCCGATAAAAAGCATCATAGACACCTGATTCTATTTTCTTTTACTTATATTCATATTAAAACGCTTAAATGGAGCTTAAATCTCTTTGTTGCGCAAATTATAGTACTTAACAACCAACAAAAATAAGGATTTATTAAAGTTTGTCTCGCTCTTATCAATTCCCTACCCCACTCCGGACAGTAGGGGAACGAGAGAAAAGTATGCAAGGGAGACTTCTACAAAGAGTATTTGAATGTTCTGCTTTCGTTTTGACTGTCTGTCCAGTGATATAGGGAATTTTTGTACAATTTTGTATCAATGTTAACAGTTAAGGGCCCGTGCACATGCGTTCGTTCAATATTTAGATATAATATTTCAAAATTGGACTGATACAAATTTCATGTTTCAGTGAAGTTAGAAAATCTCATTGTACTTTGTCGACTTTATGTTTTTCTATCGATAATTTAATATTTTACCTGCCCAACCACAGGGCTGTATGACAGTGATAAGATTCATAAGATATTCAAACTATTCAGAACACTTTTTAAATGATTTTAAACAATTCAATCCTTACTTTGTAGTAGTCGGTGCTACTGCCCTGGAAGGTATGATAGGCGAATCCTCTTCGCTTGAACTGAACTTTTGCCTAAAAGATATTTAAAGATTTTAATTGGCAATCTGAGACAATAATATCTGACAATGAATCGAAATAGCGAAGCGCGGACGTCCTAAAAATAGATTTCGTCACCTTTAGACCCCTGCATGGGTCGGACAAACACGGCTAGATTAGCAGAGCCCATGTGAGGCGAAAGGGTGGAAATGTAAAATATTTTCGATTATTTAATGCTTTAATTGGTTGCACTTGGTTGCTACAAAACACTGCTGCTGGGGAGAGTGTCGGAGTGACTCTAGATATCCGGAGAGGCTTCATCCAGCATTAAAGAAGCGCTTACAAAAAGGGAAACAAATATTTCTACCCTTTCTGAAGAAGTCACATTAGGACTCGAGAGGTACCAGATCAGAGATGGGTGAATGCTTGTGGACGGGGTGAAGCATTCACCGTAAATAATGTCACAAAACGTACGTATATTTGTGCCTTGCACTGGCCAGGTCGAACAGGACCTACAGGAGAATGTGATGTGCCATTAAAGGCAACATTAACCCCGAAAGGAGTTCTCAGAGCTTCAAAACCGAAGCGGAAAGCACCGCGTGAAAGACAACCGGTTCAGTCGAAGCAGTTTCGCATTTTGGAAGATATAGCATATAATGCCACACAATCCAAAATCCTCACAACCATTAACAAGAGATGACAAGAGATGACAACACATAAATAAAATCCCAGGGGCCCCACTCACATATTTTAATGACGGGGGGGGGGGTCCGACAGAGGTTCATATTTTATACCAACAAAAATCCCGACTTCGGAATTTGTCTACCCAAAAAAATCCCTACTATTTCTGGCATACCCCAAAAAATCCCTCAGTGTTATTGCGTGGATTGTCACATCCTAGATGCGCGTGGAGTGGTAATTACTTTTCAAATAGATTACAATCTCAGAAATATCCCGTAATACCACACAAGCAGTAAGTTGCGCTTATGTTATTGTTGATTTGAGCTGATAAAAAATACAATACCCAAAAAAATCCCGGCGTCTTTCATAGACCCAAAAAAAATCCCTTTTGGCCAAGATTTCAGACCCAAAAAAATCCTTTGGACCCCCCCGTCATTAAAATATGTGAGTGGGGCCCCTGGAGATAAATAATAAGCAAGGCGCGGAAATAAAATCGTCTCGCTCGACTGCGTCGAGACTGCGCTAAATTAAAGACATTAATTGACAGCAAAAAATGCGCTCGCAGGTTGACAACACAGCTCATTTCATCAGAAGTATAAAGCAGTGTTGGAATATCAGGGAGCACAGAGAAATAGGTGTAAATAAAGCCAATGTGATAGTGTAAGAGTGTGATAAGAGTTGGTTAGGTAGTGTAATTAAATCTGTACTCATATGTTTCGATCCCTTTAAGACACGTGCAAGTAAATCCCCCGTTTCCCGTTTTGTTTTTAGCTTCTACACTTTAACCAACGCTTTAACTGTTCAAAAGTATAATCCTCTGGACTACTAGAAAATTTTGAACCAGGAATGTTTTCATCTCCAGTCAAAATTACTAGTTTAATGCGAGAGAAATTCCTTTGATTCGCCATAGAAATTACTGTAACAAGTATAGAATTTCCGGTTTGAATGTCCGACACGTCCGCGCTTCGCTATTCTAGTGTGATTCTAGAGAAACTCACCGTTTGCAAGGACTTTCAAAATTCGAAGCTGACTTCATTACTTCATCGCTATGCCTTCCTTTGCGGCTATATAAATAATGATAGCAGAAGGATAATTTAGCTTATATTCATTATATAGATTATTCATCATGATCCGCACATGGGACGGATGGGGCGGCAATAGTGTAGCAATGTACTGATTACAAATTGTGCATTAGTAGACGTACCTTTTGCGACTTTTGTGCTTGGAGTGATGGTTCTTTTTTCTTTATGCTTTTTCTTGTGTTTTCCCATGTTGACCAGGATGAAGAAATATCACGGAAGGTCGAAAAGATCGTATACCGTAATCAAAATAGAGTTCGCTCTAATTCGAACTTAATATCGGTCAGAAGTCATTTATAT
>JAOEHT020324564.1:0-10042 GCA_025448195.2 Parazoanthus atlanticus | reverse complement strand
AAATTAAACCAGTTTCAAAAAAAACAAACCGGTTTAAAAAATTTTAAACCAAAAAAAAATTTAAACCACAACATATATAAGACCTCATTTACCATCATGTACACT
The DNA here is from genome assembly GCA_025448195.2 of Parazoanthus atlanticus. Classification (NCBI taxonomy): domain Eukaryota; kingdom Metazoa; phylum Cnidaria; class Anthozoa; order Zoantharia; family Parazoanthidae; genus Parazoanthus; species Parazoanthus atlanticus. The sequence continues at coordinate 9,937 of JAOEHT020324564.1, read as the reverse complement.
CACCCAGCATGGATACTGTCACTGTTCCTGATAGGATTTCTAATTCAACATTTTAAAATAGAGTTGCATGGGCCATACAGTTCATCCAGGAAACATGTGGTATTACATATTTTTTATTTGTGGAATATTTCTAATAACAGATCCATTGAATGGCTCTTCACTGCGAGTCACTAAAAGACAGGGATGGCCGGCCTGACAGCCAGTGGCCACCAAATTTCATCTCAGGGCAGTAGATTTCATGAAGCACCGGCCTGTCTGACCTGTACGCTTTGCAAAAATACACATGCTTGTGTCTGTTATAATTTTGCTACATGTACAATGCATTTAGTTTGTAACATAAATGTAATGTAATGTATCATAACATGTCAAGTGTTTTTTTTTTTTACGGTATGAACTTCACTTTGGACTAGAAATGAAACTTTGTGATCTATTAATATAACGACATTTGTATTCTTATCAATTTTGTGTGATGAAGGACAACAATTCAGTTGATGGGTATACTGTACACTGTACATTGTAGAGTCGCTACTCAGAGAGATGTTTGTTGTGAAACAATTAAAGGAGAGGTTTGCCATTTAAGAGACTAGTTAAGCCTTTGGCACATTAAAAATCCATATCTGAATTTATCAAACACAATTTAGATTAACAAAAAACCCAATTTATTATGGGCCTGTGAAATTTTGGTTGGGCCTGTGGATTTCTTTTGCATTGGTCTGGCTGGCTGGTGCTCAAAAAGGTTAGTTTCCACAACTGAAAAAATAACATGTATAAAGAAGTATATTGTAGGAGCCCCTATCAGACACGCCATTCCCTTCCCAACATCTCTGCTCCTAGACAGATACTGACAGTATTTTATATTCAATTTTTTTACCCATTTTTAAAGGAATTTGTAATTTTCTCTGAAAAGCTTCCATGGGGTGAGATCAATAAAAATATTGTGAGGGATATGTTATTATTATATATTTTACTCTGTGTGAACTCTGTCCATGTAGGGCTTGCTCTGTGATGCTGATGAAGATCACACTCCGTATGTGGTTGCTCCACTTCCTGGTGTACTTGTCTCATTACATGATCAGAAGGTAAACATAATGTACATGTAATGTGTTTGTGTTGTTGCCTGTCGAGGGACCAATTGCAAAAGGTAATTGGCAGGACTTGATCATCTTTTCAAGAAACCCTATGGAAAGAATACAGTTTTTTCAAAATGCCATTACGGTAACAGTACTTAAATGTCTAGTTTTGGACAGTCCCCATCTCTGCCTCCCCTTAAAAATTGGTAAAAGTGTCTTATTTTTCTCATGAAACTGCTACGTTGCCAGCGTGGTGGTCCATGATGGTGTAGTGGTTAGCACTCCTGAATAGAAAACAGGGAGATGTGGGTTTGATTCCCACTCGGGGCATATACCAATTTTTTTGGACGAGTGTATCTATTGTCTTATTTTATTTCATACAATCATACACTGGATACAGTAGTTTTAACTCAAAAATGCCTCAGTATACACCTCTTATTGTAAGAACTTAATAATGATAATAATACATGTAACATTGTATTTATGCTGCGCATCCTACATATGGATATGTTTGCATGTGCATTCCATAAGCTAATAGGTAACATAAAAACTACTAATTAAATTAACAAAGTAGATAATAGATATAATGATATAAATGTGATAAGTTGAAGTGCTGTATATAATAACTAAATTGAAATAAAATGTAACAATGAAGCTCCTTTGTTTTGGAGGGTTGGCTTTGTTCATTGGCCGGGTGCTTGATTGATTGATTGATTGATTAATTGATTGATTGATTGATTGATTGATTGAGGACACTATACTATAGTTTCCCTTCCTCAAAACATCCACCTTCTGGATTATACAAGTCATGTACATACATGTAATAGCAAAGTTTGGCCCTTTAATAAGAGCTCCCTACGTTTCTGTAAATAGCTATATGGTCCCAAGTTTGAGTGAAAGCAGTGCTGGTTTTAGGTCTCTGGGTCATTTGGAATGTTTTTTAAAGAAACATCCTCTAAAGGTATCTGAAATAGCATTTCCTGCATAACATTAGAATTAAAGAGTGAATTGTGTGTGTGTTCACACATACATGTACATTGTACCCCCCCCCCCCCCCGAGGGGATACAGTGTAAATGTATGTGTGTTGATGATGCCCTCTCTGATTTGAAAATTGCTCTGACATTTATTTTGGTAGCATGCAAGCAACAAGAATTAGAATTAATAGCATTTGAAACATGACTTTTTTGCTGAATGATGTTTTTGACATTTTTTAGTGAGACAGAAGATTTGAGGTTGCTAGCCAAGTCTGACCCATCTATGGCAGGTCCATTCAGGACATACATGTACATGTATATAAAATATAATATAGTAAACATGTAATTCTTTTCCTACCCTATTTGTAAACACATTGTACATTTCATTCATTCTTGTGCAAGAATGTGTAATTATTATTATAAATTATTAATTATCAATTAAAGTACATGCAACAAACCTGTTGATAAGAAAACTGATATCTTAACATTTACAAATAAAACAGTTTTGTTGCGCTAGGGAAACAACTATTACAGAGTCGTTCAGTCTTACATTTAAATAAGGTTAAAGACTTATAGGCATGTGTATTTCTTTTGAGCAACGGAAGACGCCTTGAAAAAATGTCCTCCTCTAGAGATTTTTTTTACAGTTTTCAGGCATACCTGTAGATCTTTACGTTTTTTGACCAGTGTTGGACAATTCAAAGTCCTTGAGGTGTCCTTGTACTATATATTAGATAAAGCCTCAGTAACTTAATTTAATTGACTACTGTATTCATTCTAGGGGTCAAAATACTCTACAATGTACAATGTAGGTTAGGAAGTAAACTTGTAAATGTTTTCTTTTAGAGACGACACTAATTTCTTGTTCACGTTATTTTAGATTGACACAAAGAACAAGACAGCAGCTGAGATTGAAGCAACACTTGGTCACAAGGATGTGAGTTCCCTGAAGGTGAAGACTGAACCACAGGAGATCTACACCACAGCAGACAATTCCGATGGATTGTCTGACATACATGTATTGGAGCAGCAAGGTGATGATAATTACTGTGTTTTAATATAGTGTACATGTCTCAATTATACAGAAGTCAGTTTTAGTTTTTTTAATGTCACTGCAAATTCTTGTATGTTTTCTGTAGATTTGGAATCTATAAGACTAGAGGGGATTTGTGATCTAAGTTAACAAATAAAGAGTTTGTTCAACATTGTGGCCCAACATCACAGTTGATGCACAGCCAATAAGCCAATATACGTACAACTGATACATGGCAAACACACAGCCGATGCACACCCAACAAACACACAGCCGATGCACACCCAACTAACAGACAGCCGATGCACAACCAATGGACAGCTGATGCATGGCCAACTGACAGCTGATTAACGGCCAATACACAATTGATGCATGGAAAACACACAGCCGATGCACGGCCAACACACAGCTGATGCACGGCCAATACACAACTGATTCATGGCAAACACACAGTCAATGCACGGCCAACACACAGCCAATACACATTCAACACACAGCTGATGCACGGCGAATACACAACTGATGCATGGCAAACACACACCCGATGCACAACCAACACACAGCTGATGCATGGCCAATACACAACTGATGCATAGCAAACACACAGCCGATGGACAACCAACGCACAGCTGATGCACAGCCAACTCACAGCTGATGCATGGCCCATACACAACTGATCCATTGCAAACACACAGCCGATGCACAACCAATACACAGCCAACTAACAGCTGATGCATGGCCAATACACAACTGATGCATTGCAAACACACAGCCGATGCACAACCAACGCACAGCTGATGCACGGCCAATACACAACTGATGCATGGCCAATTCACAACTGATGCATGGCCAATTCACAACTGATGCATGGTAGACACACAGCCAAAGAATTGCCAACGCACAGCTGATGCACTGCCAATACACAACTGATGCATGACAAACACACAGCCGATGCACACCCAACAGACAGCCGATGCACACCCAACAGACAGCCGATGCACACCCAACAGACAACCGATGCGCACCCACACACAGTCGTTGTGCACCCAACACACAGCTGATGCACGGCTAACACACAATTGCTGCATGGCAAATGCACAGCCGATGCACAACCAACACACAGCTGATGTACTGTCAACTCACACCTGATGCACAGTCAACTCACAGCTAATGCACGGCCAACACACAGCTGATGCAAGGCCAACACACAGCTGATGCACGGCCAACACACACCTGATGCACAGTCAACTCACAGCTGATGCACGGCCAACACACACCTGATGCACAGTCAACTCACAGCTGATGCACGGCGAAGACACAGCTAATGCACGGTCAACTCACAGATAATGCACAACGAACACACAGCTAATGTACTGCCAAGTCACATTTGATGCAAGGACAACTCACAGCTGATGTACGGTCAACACACAGCCGATGCATGGCCAACAGGCGGCCAATGTGCGGCTAACACACGGCAAACTAATATAACTTGCGTAGCCAACACACGTCACACATCTGACTCGCAAGTACACTGTAACACACAGCCGACTTACAGCTGACACCGACGCCATACTGAGTGTTTGGATGAACTATGCGGATTCTTGACCGTTAATGCCATAACACAACAGCATAAAACTTCTAAGCGTGTTTCAAGACATTAGTTTGAACCTGCTGTATCGTCGCCCATTTAATATAGCATTGTTGAAAGCACTTGAAAAATTGTCAGAACACCCAAAGTTTCGTGTCGCCCCCAGTTTTCCCACGCTTCCCTCGTGTTCCTTTCACCTTCCTTTGTGCTTTCAGTGGTCACTTTAAGATTCGACGTTGGGGGACCGCGACGGAGACTGTTTGCAGGAAGCCATTTTACGGTGGCTTGCTTGTTCTGACGCTAACACAGTAACACTTGTACCGCATCAGTGTACCCGAATACCAGACTTCCAGTTTTCCTATTCATGTATTTTTGTCGGAGCTTAGTAACCTGCACTTTGTGACAGACATAGAAACAATGTAGAAATACGTATTTGTTGTATTTTCTAGACTTGAACACTAACTGGTTAAACCTTTTTCTACTTAGGTGAATATGAGAGTGACATCAGTAAGAGCGGCAACTGTGCCAAGTCAAGCACCAGTCAAAACCAAAGCAGTTTGCGGCGGTATGAGTGTGATCACTGTGCCCGTTTATTTCCTTATCTGAGTGAGCTCACCAAACACAAAACCATTCATTCAGACGAGCGTCCCTTTCACTGCGATCAGTGCGGGAAGTCATTCAAACGAGCCAATGCTTTGAAGGAACACCGTTTCACACACACAAAGGCAAAGCCCTATCACTGCCCGATATGTAAGAGGGGTTTTGGACGAGTCAGTGATGTTAATCGACATAAGCGGGTCCATTTCAGGAAATCTTTCCCCGAGTTAGAAGTGCCAGACCTTCACCTTCTCAAAGATATGCTTCTGTCTACCAACAAGCAGCCACCCCAGCTTGAGTCGGTTGAATTGTCTTCGCTGCGTGAAAGTAACGGCAAAACCCTTAACGCACAACAACAGTCTTCTCATATGAATCTTATTCACAAGGATTTTGCACAACTCGTTCACCCTGGAGACCAACAAAGGGTGGAGTCAATTTGTGTTCAGAGCACAAAGAGTTGTACACACAGTGAAAATCGCCCAGTTGAGCACAATCGGGTAGCAGTTACTCGTATTGATGAAGACTCCAAGACTGATGTTGCCTTAGAAAAGCCACTACATTATAGTAATGCGAGTAACACAGAAAATGAGTCAGTAGGTCCTGAGCCCATGGTGCAGTATCCGTTTATGAAAGTGGAAGCCACCTCCTTATTTGGTCGTCTCAGCGATGCTGAGAAAATCGCTGACATTGAAGGTGAGGATGCGCTGAAAGACTTGGCAGTTATCCTCACAGTAGAAAACCAATTCGCATCCAGTCCTTTCTCAGTTAATAGAGACATTCCTTGTGGGAGTGGAGACGAGTCATCAGCGGATATACAATTGGACGGGCTCACTAGTACTACAGGCGGTAAACACTCGGTGGAACATTCATCCGGTGATGAGTCCCCGAAAGTAAGAGAGCAAGAGCTTGAATGTGAGACTGATGAGGTTCGGACCATCCGTCATGTCCATGACACAGACAGCACACACAAAAGCCATCTCTTGAGCAAGCAGAACATCTCCTTAACCGCTTCTGTCAGTAGTCCTACTTCAGTAGAAAACCAAATCTTAGTACCTGGTGAATCGAGTGACACCTACACGTACTTATCGCAGATTAAACAATCTGAATTCACATCTGCACAAACCCCAACAGCTGAACAGTTCGCGTGTAGCGAAGATTGGACCTCATTTAAAGCACGTCAACGTACTGTGAAGCATCGGGGGCGATTTTCTTGTGACAAATGCGACAGATCATTTCTTTATCGTGACTGTCTCAAGAGGCACATTAAAGTGCATACTGACAATCCCAGATTTTATTGCGACATTTGTGACAAAATTTTTGAAAAAAAAACTGAGCTCGAGCGACATCTTTCCACTCACTCAGACAAGCATCCATCTGAGTGCAAGCAGTGTGTAAAGCAGTTTAAACTTGCGGGCCACCTCAAGGAACATTCGCGAATTCACGCTGTAGAAAGGCGTTTCAAATGTAACGGGTGTGAGAAATCATTTCATCGATCGTACGATCTAAATTCTACGCCCGTCATGTTCACTCCGATGAGAAGACCTTCAAATGTGAACAGTGCGTGTTGAGATTTCATTCGCAGAGAGAGTTAATGAGTCACCAGAACCTGCACACCAGAAACCAGTTCTACCACTGTAGACAATGTGACAACCACTTCAAAGATTCCAGTGCTCTGGCTGACCATCTTCGTGAACATCACTTGTGTAGGATCGTCACCAAATGATCACTGGCTGAAAAACTTTTTCTCTCAAATTAAAACTTCAAGGCTGCCTTAGTCCGTCTTGACCATCAAAAATCGATAATTATTTTCACAGAGCTAACACTTAAACGATTTAGTTTGACTATTTATAGAGTTTAAATTCCCCGCGTGCCGCCATCTTGAACTGTGATGTAACATGGTTGCAGTGCCAGGCTGCATTCTTGGCTAACACAGTAGTAGTGAACGAGAGGGGGCCTGGCACTACAACCATACCATGTTAACATTTCAAGATTCAAGAAATAGTCAAACTAAATCGCTTGGCAGACTTGAACAGACGGCTAAGGATGTGCTAAAGTTTCATTTGAGAGCAAGTGATTTTCAGCCTAGGATCTCTTTGAAGTTGTCTCAGCTAGCGATTATTAAGTTTAGCCATTTCTACAGTTTTTAGGAGGTTTACTAAGAAATGTTGGAAAGCAAATATTTTGTCGATAATTCCTGTGTTTGACATTTTCATTGTTTAGTATTTATTGTTAGGACCTTCAAAGGGTTCGCTTACAGTATTTATGTTGAGAACTCTCATTTTGACCTAAATGTGGGATGCTTATTTAGTTTGGATCTCAAGAAGGTTCATTGATTTGTTTATGGAACCTAAAGAGAACACACTTGTTTATTTTTGGGACCCTGAAATAAAGCGCTTATTTCCTTTTAGAACCTAAATAGGGGCGCTTATTTATTGTTTGTACCTACAGTAAAAAAGGCTCGCGGATTTATATTTGAAGGACCTAAACTGGCCGTTGATTTCCCTTAGAGACGGCTTACACATTACTTGCAAAAAATTTCGGAGGAGTTTCATTTCGGACAATAATAGTGTCCGAAAATACAATCGTCCAAAAATTTGAAGCGTCCGAAAATTGAAGCATCCAAAATTTTTACCGTACAGTATAAAACTTGTGTACTTTCTTGGGTAACTCTATTACATACATCTAAGGCCAATATACATGATATAGCTAGAGTTCGAATAAAACTTCCCTCAGGTGTAGCACTTTCTTATTGAAAAGGAAAATTCGGTTTCTTTAATAAAAAATTTATATACTAAAACACAGTACCTTTCTCTTTCAGTTGATACGAGACCAGTAATAATTACTGTACATTGAACCAGAAGATCCTTTTGAAGATCTTGTGTAGATCATAAAACCATTTTAAGCTTGAAAGTCAGAACTGAACTCTAGTAAGATACTCGGATAGAAACATGCTGAAAAGCGTGATTAATGTTGTCTTATTTTCTCGATGCGTTTGTATGTTTGTAAAACCTTAAGGGTACGGTAAAACTGTTACTTTTACCACTTCTGTTTATTTTGCGATGCAATTTACCTTTGGTATGTTTCAGTAAACTGTCCGAAATTTTTATCAAAGCGTCCGAATTTTTGTCCGAAATATGTCCGAAATGAGGTAAAAAGTGTCCGAAAATTATTCGTCCGAACAAAAACGTCTGAAATTTTAACGTCCGAAACGTTTTGCAAGTAATGTAAACGTAAAAATTCGAATAACAATTAAACACAACAGCGTATCAGTGGAAGCTCTGAGTTAAAGCCATTTCCCGAGTGAGTTGTTCATTATGATCCTGGTTATTGCCCAGATTCTTGAAGGAAATTTATAAATTACACGGCTCTTTGCGAATACTGGTAAGCGGAGGGAGGGAGGGGGAACAAAAATTTAGAAACCTCATTCAACCTAGGGGGTACTTAGTTGACGAAGACAGGTGTACATTTTACATCTAATAAATAAAGTGTCCCAAAATTCATTTCCGCTTTAGAAGATTCTTGCTTACTCCTATTTTTCCACTCTGTGGTGCTGTTAAAAAAATTTCGGTGTAAGGTATATTCGTGTTACTAACCTATTTATATCAGAATTTGATAATTAAATTTAACATTGGCAAACCAAATCTACCTACGAATCCAACTGCTGACCAGCGGATTTGTGTAATTAGCTGATCGGTTTTTTATCAGGATAAATAAAGTACTTAGTATTATCGATATGTGACTCCAACTGAATAGACCTCTTTCGACTTGATGTTTGTTCTCCTTTTTGAGATCATGTTACGCTTTTCTTGAGAATTTTTGCTTTGTGTTTTGATATAATCGTACACGTGCAATATTATAATAAAGAAACAGTTCTCTCGGGAATTTTCACATCTCAAGAGGACAACAACGGGTTTATTAACGGGTATTTTTAAGCGTGTTGAGTCACAATACCTGTTTTGTAGCTGTTCAAATAATCGCCATAAGCGAGCTCTTTCATGGCTGAATCGATAGTTTTCTCTTTTTCGGAAAAAAATATTTGTTACTTATCCAAAGATTATTAAGAGAAGACATCTATGTCCAGCAAAAAGACTTTTGATCAATCACTTCTGCCATTGTTCGACGCATTTTAAACCAATTTATTACTTCAATTTATTTAGTTTTTTCCTCGAAGGGAGAGGGACACTGCTACAGGTTTCCCCAATTACAGCAGGTCCTTTGTACATGTAGGGAAGGTGACAGTCGACAACACCGGCATTAGCCAACTGCTATCGACAAGTGTGTGGATTCTCTTAATTCCCCCGATAGAACGTCGAGAGACTAGACCAACGGCTTAACGTCCCTGTCCACGGACGGTGTGGCGAAAGAAGCTTTAAAAGAGTTCTTTCACGGCTTTGCGAATGCTTAAGGTCATTCCCCCCTTTTGCACTGCGCAATTCTACTGCGCATCGCGTGAGCAGTGTTTAGGTACGTGTGTGGTGCGCGCGCGAGCAAAATCCAAGATGGCGGCCAGTGCAGAAGGCTGCCGGGCCAGAGACAAAAGAGGTTGTTTCCGCCGATACAAAAACGCAGTCCGACGACAAATGTCAGCAGATCGCTGTAAAAAGGAAAGTAAGAGATCCTGGAGATATTATTGAGAGTCGGGAAGACAAAAGTGAGCAAGAAAATTGCTTCAAG
>JAOEHT020324475.1:0-10043 GCA_025448195.2 Parazoanthus atlanticus | reverse complement strand
CTGACAGATGTATGTCTCACGAACCCACCGCGCGCACACGAGTGAAACAGCTGAGCTAACTAACGAGCGAGTATTTTTGCTCAGCCTTTTCCTCTCGTGTGCGCCGAGCTTTGGCGTCAGCTTTTAAGGCAGAAAACCATATAATAATATGGCATTGTTAAGTCTGGATCAACCAAGCATGAGAATTGGATGAAATTTGAATGATGATAAAAGTTGAGTGATAAGAGTTGAGTGATGAGATTTGGCTGAGAGTTGAGTGATGAGATTTGGCTGAGAGTTGAGAGATGAGAATTGGACGAAAGTTGAGTGATGAGAGTCGAGTGATGAGAATTGGATGAGTGTTGAACGGTGAGATTTGGATGAAAGTTGAGTGATGAGAGTCGAGTGATGAGAGTTGGATGAGAGTTGAATGATGAGAGTTGAGTATGTAAGAGTTGCATGAGAGTCGAATGATGAGAGTTGGATGAAAGTTGAATGGTGAGAGTTGAGTGGTAAGAGTTGGATGAGAATTGGATGAGGGTTGTGTGTTGTCAGTTGAGTGATGATAGTTGAGTGATGAGAGTCGAGTGAAGAGCGTTGGATAAGAGTTGATTGACAAGAGTTAGAGTGGCAGTATAACAAGAGTGATGGTTCCTTGAACTCTCATCAAATCTGACGTCCGTTTGATCCAGACTTTAGTATTGATGTTTTTTTCCAACGAGCGATTTGTTTTCCGTATACATGCATACTTTTTTCTTTTTTAGTTTGACTCTTACCTTCAGTTGTAGACTAAGAAGAGTCCCTAATTTTTCTTTTAAATTCATAGAGCGGGCCCGGATAGTAGTAGCCTGTTCCAGGCACTCGGGAAATTTTCAATCGCTCTACGGGGCCTGGAAGAGGCTAGGATAGCGCAATATCCGCTGCACGGACACCGAACCTCGGCCGCAATGTTCGCGCATCGGGTCGTTCGCTATCTTGTAATTCATTCTTTTTTCCGTCCGACGAACTCAAGAGGGAAAATTGGGATAGCTTGATGTCTTCATGACGGACGTTTCATGTTGTTAATTGTTATTGTGTTGTATTTTAATTGCAGGGTGATCGTGGAGAGAGTGTACAGGGCCCTGCCGGACCCCCCGGACTACCCGGTCCCCCCGGACCTCCCGGACCAACTACGGTAAATGATTGAATGAAAGAATTAACGAACGAACGAACGAACGAATGAATGAATGAATGAATGAATGAATGAATGAATGAATAAATAAATAAGTAAATGAATGGGTGGGTGGGTAAGTGAGTGAGTGAGTTAATGAATTAGTGAATGAATAAATATATCAACAAAGCAATTAATCTTTCAATCATTCAATCAATCAACCAATCAACCAATCAATCAATCAATCAATCAATACTTTTCGTAGAAACAGCGAAACAGATTTATGTCTTGCAAGCCAGCAACGGAGCTTTGAAGGAAATACAAACAATATAGGCATGAATATGTATGAAAATTCATCTTCAAAACGAAGACAATACCAATATATTCTGAAGAAAGGGAAACAAAGCCAGAAGGAAAAAAAAAGAAAACATGAGAAACCAAAGAAAGGCAAAACCAGAAGAACCAAGGTTTTAAATCAATTTTAAAAAGAAAACACTTTTCGCCCCATGGTTTTGAAAGCTTCTAACTCGCCCTCGTAAAATCTACTGTTTGTATACTAACAGCACTGAAAGTTTCGTGGAACAAACAACAAGAGTTGCTACAAGAGGATAAACTAAAAAGCAAAATTTTAAGTCTGCAATATCCACGTATCTGACTAATATTGTTGCTAACCTGATATTCCAGGAAAACCCTCATGTAACTGAAGGACAAACAGTCGAAACAAAAGGAGAGAAGGTATGCATCAGGTTTGGTTGTAATAGTAAATTTGACACTGTGCGCGTGTGACATTTGCTATTGCACTTTTCCTTTGTTGAAATATATTTCACTCTGTACGTAGTCAAAGAACAGTAGAAAAGAACAGAAAAGAAAAGAAAAGAAAAGAAAAGAAAGGAAAAGAAAAGAAAAGAAAGGAAAAGAAAAGAAAAGAAAAGAAGAGAAGAGAAGAGAAGAGAAGGGAAGGGAAGGGAAGAGAAGAGAAGAGAGTGTCTTTTTCACACAATAACAATTGCAGTGCAGCTTCTCCACTATTTCGTGCAATACGCCATCTTGTGGCTCGGCCTAAAACCAGGGTGGCTAAAACAGTTGTAGACCGACACTAACTTACTCGATGTGAACAGAGGGGGAAGGAAGTGGAGGAGAGGGGAGATAGAAGGGGGGAAGGAATGGGAATGGAAGGAATGGGCTTTTTTTAGCACAAGCTACTATCACGCTTTACCTTTATCTTGTAGTGAGGTTGGGGGAGGGGAGTTACATATCTTAAGTAATGATTATATCCCCAAATTAGAGGTCCACCATCTTTTTCGCGAGTTTTTAGTTTCACACAGTTGAAAACTTTCAGTAAGTAGAGATTATCATCTAAAATTGAGTTCCATCTCAAGCTAACGAGAGTACAGATTATTCAAAACGACGTTTAACTTAGCTTTTGTTATTAATGTTGGACTGCAGCGAATTATTTTTTGTTCGTTTGACTTAATGAAACCAAAACAACAACAAATCGCAAAGGTGCTGGGCATCCGATTTGGGTCTTTAACAGTTACCCGATGGACGGCGTGTTCTTCGACCTGTTGCACTTCCACGCATGGACAACCAACACAAAGATAGATTGCGAAAATACGTTCTACGTGTGTCATTTCTTAAAACTGCCAGTTTTGCAGGTATTATGCCGCCTTTTTTAATGTTTTCACCACAAAGAATACAATGAAAATAGTAGGCGATTAGTAGAACTAATTCTTGTGGCGGATCCAGGGATGGCTCACAGGGTTTGATCGAACCTCCTAAACCCAAGAGAAAAATACATAAATATGTAGGTTTTGAGGAAAGCAGTAGCATATTCGTTGAAAATTTTAATACTCGAATCCTCCCGTAAGTCATTCTGAATCTCCCTCGCAAAAATCCTCGTTCCGTCTCAGAATTAGATTACAGCTTTTAGGATTAATGTTTAGTATAAGAAGTAATAACACAACATATTAAACATGTAACCAAATAAATCGCATTCTTCTTGAACTTTGAAGGGCGAACCTGGAGCTGATGGACAAACGGGGGCACGAGGTGAAAAGGTGACAAGACTTTCTTTCTTTTTTCCTCCTAAAACAGCTAGTCCTTGATTATTTCTTGCCACGTTGTTGCTTTACAGAAACCTCATTTAAATCTCCTTGCTCCACCCAGGCGTTGTATTGATTTAAAGCGGTCTAATATGGTTATGTATTTCAGGGTTCCCCTGGAAACAGTGGCTCCAAAGGAGACAAGGGAGACGAAGGCGACACAGGCCCGCAAGGTGTTACTGGTCAGCGGGGAGCTAAAGGAAACAGTGGGTCAAAGGTAGGATTATTTCACTGCACTTGTAAAATTAGCCACTTAAACTTCCATCCAACATTAGTTAAGGTGTGTTGCTTCTTATAAAGACCTTTAAAGAGACTAGCAACAGAAGTTCAAACTATATTTGGTAAATTGGTAATAGGGAATTCTAAAATCACGCTAAATCTGGAGTTTTGTTGAAATGTGATCTGTATCTCATAGTGAAAGTGCAACCGTTTGGTTTGAATATGCCTATAGGATTAGAAGACGTAGAACAGATTGTTTCTTTGTTGATTGTGGAAGAGTTGCCTCGTGGCTCAAATCCTATATTATTTTAAATGTGTAACAATAAAAATAAGTATCTACAATCCTGGACAAAAAGATTAGGGACAACTAATTCAATTAAGATTTTGGCATCGATGAGGTAAGCGAAGCCTAATAATTAACTGAGTTTGGACCCCCCATCCCTTCCCCCGACTAAGATGTTGTGAAGTTTGTAAAAGTATCTGTTTTAAGGCATGTTAAAATGACTCATTTTATATTTCAGGGTGAAGTTGGAGAGACTGGGCCTGTAGGACCGCAGGTACGATATACTTTTAACAGTGGAATTTCAAAACAGTTTGAATTTGTAAAGTTAATTTTGTAAATTGTATTTAATAAATTGGACTTGTTACAACAGTCAAAGCAATCTAGTTATACAAACGTTGGATTCTATAGTATTTGTATTTTATCAAAATATGTAAGGCCCAGCCCCATTTTTAACTTTTTAACTTTTAATTTTTAATTTTCCAAATTTATGTAATTGTACTTTCATAAAAAATTTTTCTCTTTTCAAAAATGTATTTTCTATATAATGTAATTTTACAATTCGCTTTGTAGCGCGAGGATATTACAAATAAACGCCATTATTATTATTATTATTATAAATCGCACTGACACATTGATATGAATATTAACATACTTATGACGTATGAAATCTATCATACTCAATAATAATAACACCATGAAGCTTCAGTTTTTATAGACCTTTATTCTTATTATCATTATCATCATCAATATCGTTATCATTTTCATGATGGTTATGATTATCATTGTCCTTTCTTCACTTTTATCTTTATCTCAATGTTATCGTCATCATTATATACATCATCATGATTGTCTTTGATATTGTCACTGTTATTGTCACCGGTTTGGCTTTATTGTTTCCACTATCAATGTTAATCAAAGTCGTCATCATGTAATCATTGCCATATATCATCAACCAGGGACCGGTTGGATTCAAGGGCGATACTGGAGAACCAGGTCCGCAAGGAATTGCGGGACCCGTTGGCAAACCTGGTCTTGAAGGGTACCCAGGCCTTCCCGGACCACCTGGACCGCCCGGACCAGCCGGACCAATAGGAATGAAGGCAAGTGTGTCGTAGATGACTCAGACGAAGGGGCGCTTGAAACGCTATCTTCACACTCGACCTTACCTCCGATAAACTGAAGAAATAGCCTTCTTGATGATAAAGTTTTAATTTTTTTTATTTTAACTCTGCATAAACAAATGAACGGATTATAGCTGATATCAATCATAAATCAGTGAAACAAGTTTGTGAAGAAAGAGCCTTCTGCGGTCTAAAGCACGATGGGGACTGACAGACGAACTGCGTTGTATTGACAAAAACTATGTCGGATAGATATGGACAAGCAAGCAGGTTCTCATTGTGTACTGCCTACTGATAGTTTGTAAACGTACAATTCATTGCAGGGTGAACCAGGCTTAACGGCAGAGATCGGCGTAACAGAGGGAAAGGGTGAAAAAGAACTGAAAGGAGACCAGGTCAGTCAAGGAATTCGTGTCAACATTTTGAATTGAAGGAAATTTCAAATTACAGTATTAATGTACTACCAGAGAATCACTATCGATTTGAAAGATAATCATTTCATATCTTCACAGGGCCCTCCAGGACCAGTTGGGCCACCCGGCCGTCAAGGCCCTCCGGGGAAGCCGGTATGTGCTTAGCCAGGGAACATATCTCTTTGGTAGACAAAAGGGAGAAGGAGGAGGGTGGAGGGGAGGGGAAGAAGGAGGGTGGAGGGTTGGGGGGAGGGGAGGAAGGAGAGAGAAAGGAGATAGAGAACCCTAATCGTCTAACCCTTTCGCACCCCCTCCCTCTCTCATATTTCTTTTTTCTTAACTTTTTTTATACCAGGGTCTGTTCATAGGCTATGTGTACCTCTTAGTTTTCAGCTGATAATCTTTGGTTTTTACTATTCTGAAGGTGTTGGCACAGAAAATTCAAAACAACGGTGTTATGTCGCAACATGTACCACCACAAACTTGTGTCATTTTTCAATCGACGTTGGGCTATCGTAAAGCATTTTTTTGATATCGGGGCTCCAAACTTACACATTTTCACAGGGTTTCCACTGTCCTTAAAAATTTCTGTAAATCCTTGAATTTGGGAAAAACATTCCAGGCCTGAAAAGTCCTCAAATATCATTTCAGGCCCTTAAAAAACCGCGTTCATACCAAACACTAAACGTGATTATGTTAAACTTGTTCTACTTAAATATGTTGGTACTGTCACGTGTTGATAGGTTTTCACGGGTTCCGAAATACGTATTTAAATGTTTTAACAGTAAAGGAATTTGTTTATATAGGTTTTAAACTGACAATTTATTTTTTCAATCATGATTAATTGACACCCGTTTAGTAAGTAGTTTGAATGCGACATTAGTTTTCGGTTGTACCACCATTAACTGTTAACAAGTTGATTTCAAAAATACAAAAATTACTGAAAAGAAAACTTGCCAAAAACCATGTTTCTCTTTCAAGATTTGTCATTGTACTGTTAGATTTTAACAGAAAAAAATACTATTTTTGTCTATAAATCTATTTACTTATAAAACTTTATTCACACAAAAAGAAAGAAAAACCATGGAATGTCGCAACACACAACGGGGCTGGCTCCAAATTAAGCGTGCTGTTAAAAAATATATACAAAGCAAGGCAACTAAAAGTATCTAGTTCTTTTTTTGCACCATTCTTTTCCCGAAAGTAAAAGAAAAAACAACTAACGTGGTTGGGAGGGAGGGGGAGAGTGAGATTGGTGTAACCATCACAAAATCTTTAACAAAAAAGTTGATTGAAATTTTTGCAAGACACGCGAGGTTCCTCAAACTTTTTTGCTGATCGCTTCTTTTTTCTGTCAGGGTCCACCTGGAATTCAAGGAAATATTGGAGATACGGTAAGTAACGATCTTCTTTTACCAGACACGCTATAGAAAACTATTCAGCAACCTTATCACGGTTGGTTAAATTATGTAGATTTAAGTTTGTCGGTCCTTATTCATGATCATGTATCTTGAAGTTGAGTTTTTATGCTCTGAGCACAGCTGATATGTTGAACCGACAGCACTGACTTCCAGTTCCCAAAACATCTGAAAGTTCTTAGGACTCTTAAAATAATTTCTTAAACTTTTCCAAGCATTTTAATAAAATTTATCTTCAGGACATTCCTTATATTTCCAATCACCTTTGTGCCCTAACAAAGTAAACTGCAAATCAAAACAGTATTTTCTTGATTATGCATGCAACAAACCTCGATCACGGACTATTAGAGACTAGTCTATGACTTATTACGTGGATCGACCCTGGAAGAAGCCGTGCTGACAGGTACTCAGATACTTGGAAAAGTGTTCAGTGGTGTACTGGAAGACACAGCGCTCAAGAACCTTGAAAACGATACAAAGGAGAGAAATAGGGCGGTAGTTTTCAACTTTATCTCGACGCAGTTTCTTATGCACAGGGACCACGAATGACTTTTCGCTTGGAAGTCGACCTAGTAATAGGGATTTGTTGAAGAGGCTGCACACTGATGAGGCTAGTTCCATCGAACATCGCTTGAGCAAACGTGTTGGGATGTTACCAGGGCCACGAGCTTTATGGGGATCAAGGTTAGAGAGAATCTTAGCCACCTCCTCAACAGTTGAAGTTCAAGGAAGTCATCAACAGAAGTATAGTTAGTGAGCTAACAGGTGGTACTGATCTATCATCAGGAGTGAAAATTGAATGGAAGAACTGATTAAATGCATCAGCTTTGTCTGTCGGTGTAGTAAACTGACGACTCGTCGAAGGAGACCGAGTCTGGAACCGAGTTGGTCTTTGATTTCGCACGAAAGTAGGACCAGAAACGTTAAGAATTGGAGTTGAGCGAACGTACAAACTCTTTGTTTCCTGGCTATGAGACTCTTACACTCACGACGCAGGTCAACAAACTTTGCTTTATGAGATGTTTGTCCTAGCGGCTCTTCCTCTTACCTTTTCTTTCTGTTTTTGAAGATGGCGTACCTTGAACCAAGGAGGTGAGTTGTAGTCCGGCACACGGGTTTTTGGAGCACGTTCAGCATGTTTACTGATAAAGGCCATGGGTGTCTTTGCTCCAGTCCGACCATGCAGTGTCGATGTCGGTTTCTGTAACAACGTCAACAAGAACAATAGATTCAAGTCTGTCTTTGCGAAGAGTATCCATGTCAGTATTTTGAAGTTGTAAATATAACGACGAAGAGTCTTGAAGCAACGAATACAACATGATAAGCAAAACTCCAAGATAAAATGATTTGTAGGAAAGTCCATTGATTCTGGTGATTGTGCCTCAGTCGGGTTCATTGGTGATGACTATATCAAGTGTGTGGCCTTCAATGTTGGAAGTTGTAAAGTGAGTGGACGAAGTATTGAGTTGGAAAAGACCATTGTCCTTTAAGAGCTCAGTAAATTTAAATTCATGTTCTAAGTTGGAGAAACCGGAACAATCTACCCAATTTATTTAGGGAGTTTGAAGTCTCCATGAATCAGACATTTGCTGCGATGGACTTGTAATACATTTTTAAGCAGAACGGTAAAACTACTCATAAATTCAAGGTCAGCATTTGGGGGTCGATATACTATAGTAACGAGTAGTTTCGTAGAATCAGGCCGGGAAGTTCAATGCATACAGTCTCCAAGTCTGAGCTCTCGAGGTCAAAACGACGATTTGAACTGATGTTAGATACTGCCAATAGTATTCTACCTCCAACCTTGTCTTAACGATCTCGTCGATAAATGGATCAATGCACGTATAAGCTGGGTCAAGTTCATTATCCGTTGATCCGTTTTTTTTCGTCTTTCAATATATTCATGAAAACATCAAACGAAATTTGTGATATCTAATAAAACTAACAGTAATCCCAGACTATAAAGTGCGTTCGACATAATGGATCGTAAGTGAATTTGCTGAAAAATCGATACATGTTAATTACCAAATGAACCGACTCTTTGCACTCGGCGGCCATTGAGCCAAACGATCGATTTCGATCACAAACTAAATGAACTGAGTCATTGTACTCGGCGGCCATTGTACCAACAGAAAAGACAAATTAATGCTGAATGTAGTTGTAGTACATCCACTGAACTGCAGCTGCCGCAAAATTTTACCACGAGGTTGCCCACTATCTCGTTTGTCCTGTTTTTTTAAAGCAAAGAAAGGTGCGAACGCTTTGGTGTAGTTTCCAGTCTTGCACGGTCAATAGACAAAATTCAAAATGGTGCAGATTTGGTACAAATCCCGTCCGTCCACGAAATCTCGAATCCTAACGCCTGTGAAAGCACAGGGATCCCATGCTACCACAGGGAATCCAAGATTAGGATGGTGTTCTCCTAACGTCGAACGCAATGAATGTCATACCAAAATATAATATAAAACATTACCTAAGTTCAATTTATCCAGAATTTTTGAATTTAGATTAAATTGAAATTACATGGCCACGTGGACTGTCGGTGCATAATAGCTCTGAGGAATGTGCGAAGCGAGACTTGTTAACACGAGAAGTAAAAATTCTTATCTCCAAGCGGTCATGTAATTTCTAGTTAACTATTAAACAAACCATAAATTTTGACAAACTAGATGAGTAAAGAGAGCGAGTGTAATAGAACAAAAGAGTGCCACGACGGCGGGAAAACTGTTATCAAGCACATGTGTTTTGATATGGTTGGGCATTGCCACTACTATTCCTCCCGTAAATCCAGGCATTTTATGGTTTGATGAGTAATAAACTATACTAAAATCTATTTTTGCTGGAGATTTTCGTATCTGTTTTCTCAAATGTAAGTGACCCTATACGATGGGATGTAATCATGCTAGTCGTACAAGTACTCAGCCATACTACGACTACTATACTTCATTTTCTGACTCAAATATATTCGTCTTTTTATCTGGGAAAGACTACAATGAACTAACCATGATAATGTTCCCGTTCTCATTTCAGGGCCCTTCTGGACCTGCTGGACAAAAGGGACAAAAAGGAGATGTGGTGAGATAACAATTCATTTACCACAGAGCCAGGACAGCCGTTTTATGTTTTCATAGTTTTTATTTATTTATTTATTTATTCTTTATAAATTCGCCCATTGGACAGGCCAGACCAGCCGCTTTACGTCTTCATGTTTATGTTTTGTATTTATTTATTTGGTTATTTATTTATTTATTTGGTCATTTATTTATTTATTTATTTACTTATTTGTTTGTTTGTTTGTTTATTTGTTTATTTGTTTATTTGTTTATTTGTTTATTTGTTTATTTGTTTATTTGTTTAT
>JAOEHT020324386.1:0-10044 GCA_025448195.2 Parazoanthus atlanticus | reverse complement strand
AGAAAATCAATAATTATTTAAAAGACATCTGCTAAAAAAACTGTGCCATGCTTTTACTATTTCTAGACACCTTTCGTTTGAACCTTGAAATCGGATTTTGCTATGATATGCTAATGAGGAAGAATGGAAACAAAAACGTCACATTAAAATTTGCATAATCTGGTCAGGAAAAACTCAGTTTGCTACTCGTGCAGTTGATAAAATGTACTTCTTAATTTGCATATCAAAGGTCACAATACCATATTTAAATATCATATCAAAATAAGTCTTACGAGTCAATAGATCATGAGCCGTTAGTCAATGACTCAAATTCCAAGATTTGTATCTTTTGAATTGCGTGATTAAGATATATAATGAGTGTGACCATACACATTTGTTGGACATCAGGAAGTTTTAAACTCATGAACTGTACACCAAGCCTAACCCTAATCAATCTTAAGCCTTACCTTTATCCTTTCCCTAACCCTGATCAAATCATGTTGTAAATTGTGGGTAAAAAAACAACCCCAAACCTAACTCTAACCTTAAACCTAACCCTGATGTCAACCCTAACCATAATTTTTATCGTTTCAGCGAGCATCATTTCTCGAACTTTTCCTGGGAAACAGTTCTCCTAGATATTATCTCGCAATATTTTTCCTTACCCCATTGGTAATGTTGGAAAAACAAAACAGAAAATAAATTGAGAGTTTGGAATTTAACCATGACTCAGGACTCACGACTCATAAGTCATTAGACCAATGAGGAAACAGCCCTCTGATTGGTCACACCTCCTTGAAAAGACTGATACAAAAACAGTTGACGTGGCTGCTGATTTTCATATTTCGGTTGGCAAAAGACGCAATTGTTGGTCAAGTTTGGGTTTTTTTTTAAAGTTTGAAAGGAACAAAAAGCATTCTTTCTTCAAAATCGGCGGCGGCTAAAGCCATTTTAAAACTGGTTGACTTCACGTCCATCTTCGAATTCAGGTAAGTCCGTGTTCCAGTAGATCGAAACGAACAAATTAGCACATGAAATCGTTTCTCCTTGTAATTGGGTCAATGTTCATTGCTAAATCAGCAATTTGAAAACTAACTCAACTCAGTTTAGGCATAGAGAACGCGCAGTTGGGGTATTGTCCCAAACCGTTTCTTTGTGCATTTTCTACATGTTTTTCACGATCAAGAGTTTGATAGACACCAGCCTTTGTTGACTGCAATTGTTTTTTGCTTGAGATGACAAAAGCGCGCAAAGAAACGACGCCTAGGAGTAGATTGTTTGGAAAAGTTATTTCGGTTCCTTCTTTCTCTGTACAACATTTATCAGAATATTTTAAACTCCGCACGTAGATTCCTAAATTCGAAGTGAACTATATTTTGGCCGCAGTCACACAACGACATTGGACTATAATTAAAACTTAGACTACCTTCGAAATGTTGGACGCGAAAGCTTGGTCAGAAATTGATTGTATGAAAAAAGGTTGGGGGAAAGTGATCGTTTCAGTATAGTATGGGTGACTTCCAGCAAGTTCTCTTCGATAACTGTTCCTGAACTAAAGTCTCTGCTATATTAATGTTCGTTCGATGGAACAATTGAAGGCAAGTTGAAATTGATAACACTTTACAAGAACGTAGAGATAAAATGCCAAAGCTAACAAACAATTCTATGGGACGTTCTAACCGTGGAAAATAGCGGGAAATTGCTTTCAAATCCGCCGTCTATTGAAGAACGTGAATAGACCCATATCTGTACCGACATTCCAAACTTTCGTTTTCCAGACGATAAAACAGCCCTGAACGTTTGTGGTTCCTAAAAAAAGCCTTGAGGAGTTTCGATTATTCAACGATGTCGATGCAGGATCTGCTAATTTAAGACATTAGACACCACCGCTCAATCGACACTACATTTGCTTGTGTTGGGTAGATTATGGTTTGGACAAATCCTTTTTTTTAAGTCGATAGAGTCAATTCAGGTGACTTCAGAATCGAAGTTTTTTTGTTTAAGTATTAATTGAAAATATGGTGGTGTAAGCTTATTCCAGTCATGAACAGGAGTCTTGTCTATTTTTATATATTTCATACCCAGTGAGTTTCTGCAAGTTCGACTGCACGTTACTTCATTTAAATGGCCTGTATTGGAAAAACCACAAACTGAACGAGATTTAAAAAGTTCCGGGTTTTGCCTGTTGACACTTCACGGGTTTTCCTCACGGCCTCGTTTTAATGAAATATATTTCGGTACCAGGCTTTCGCGTCCAACCAAGCGAAAGTGGTCTATTAGCTGTTTGATTTTTTGAACGTATATAAAGCTGCTGTCTGTTCGTAATATATTGCAAATATTTACCGAAAAAGCTCTACAATAAATGTTAAACGCACTGTCGATAGTATAAGCACTGTCTAGCATGCGCTATTGGATTGAACATGTTTACTAGTAACAACAACGATATTAATTTATAATAACAATAACTATTGGAGAATCGGGTCTTTCTATGTTGCTGTTGGAAACTATGCAAGACTACACAATTCTCTCCCAGGCCATTACTCAAATAGTTCTTGTGACATTGCAAATGAAATTGCAATTCAACATCAATTTGTGTTAAACGGTAAGATTCAGTCCATACAGGTGATAGGAAATGTTAGATCACGTCACGATTAAAAAATTATTATTGTTATCATTGTTGTTGTTATTTCTATTATTTTTATTGTTATCGTTGTCGTTATCGGTTTATGAAGTCACATTTTCTCTAGAGATCTGCAGATAAAAAATGTGCAGATACAGATAGCAGAAATCTGGAATAGCCTCCCAAACTCTGCAAAATAATATGAAATCCTGCAGTTTCTGCAGTTTCTGCAGATTTCTGCAAGATACAGATTTCTGTAGAAATTATCTTCAACAGAAAATGTGACTCCATAAATAGTAAGGTTTGTATCGCTATCGTTATCGCTTAGTATTGTTATTGCTATTACAGGTCCACACTCACAGACCAAAAACACACAAATATTGGTGCACAAACACGTGGGCACACCCTCATCTACACTATGCCAGAAGCTACCGCTTATATTATCCTGGCTTCCCCCAGTTTAGATAAAGAAGAAAATATCTGGGCGTGCGGAGATATGGACTTTTTCTTCGAGTGTTCAATTTGATCTCTAACGAGAAAGCGCAGCGAACGAGTGAGATATCTAATTACCAACAAGCGAAGACAAATTCCACATCTCCTTGGAAGCGTCCATTTATTATTATGTTTATTATATAAACTACAAACAAAGAACAATCGGCGCAAAACGACTGCCGACTGCAAAGATGGGTGTTGTCATAGTATTAACACAAGAAGATCACCGATTGGCTGATATTAACGTACGTAAAATTATTGTATTTTACGTGTGTTTAAATATGATTTTTCTCAGTGGCCGAAATACCTGTAAAGCACTGTAGTTTATATAATAAATCGTTTTATTGTATTTTATAGATTTATGGTAGTTTTATTAGTATTGGAATTTGCATTGATCATTTAATGCTAATGTGCAATATAACTCTAACTTTATCATTACCATTGTTATTATTATTATTATTTATATTATTATTGTATCAGTTTCGTTGTGTTGTTTCATGTTTATGCGCATCTGCAAGGTTTGCAACTTGAAACTGTTTTCTGGCCAAAATTAGGTTTAGAGAGTACTCTGGAATGTACTGATATAAATTATATTTTAGAAATTACAAGTGTCTGGTTAACGTATAGTATTTCTTTTAAAGTTTTTGTTTGGTAAGAAGACATCGAAAGTAGCAAATCTCCAGTGAATTCAGGTTCCTTTTGTCTCTGTTAAACGTTGCAAAAGCGATCAGACCATAGACCAGAATAACTCTAACCATTATTTCAATAGGTAATCCTTTCTGTTAAAAAAAAACTGCTGATATCAATAACAGCCCTGGATAAAGTGTAAATTTGCGCTTAAAAATTTACATGCAATGTGAAAAAAGATATTAAAAGACCTACTTACAAATATACGAATTAAAACTAATTACAATATAGCAATGCGATGTGATTAAAATATTAATTGGCCCATTTAGAAATATATGTGATAAAACTAATTGCAAAATAGAATAGTAGAGTTTTTTGACGGTGGACTGGAAAGGAAGGGGCGTTTTTTATTTGATCAGGAAAGTCGTTAAAAAGCTTTGCCCCGTTACTGTACAAGGAGCACCTTGCCATTTCAGTTCTTACTCGTGGTTTATCATTTACATTGTTTCTGGTTCTAACAGTAAAATGTAATGAAATAGGTGTACTTGTTTCAGAAAATGCTACAATAAATTTTGCAATTAGAAATCAATTTGTTTTTTATTATAGATCGAGCGTAATGTCGAGTAGAGTGAGTAAATCAAGAAAGCAATTTTTAAGCATACCACCCAACGAACAAACAAAAATTGTAGTTCGCAGTTAAGGGCTTTCACGCCTGAACCTTATAGAAATGTTGTGCTTTCTCTTTTTTTTGAAAGCAGTTTCTTAGCTTCAAGTTAACTTTAGAAGAAAAATTCGGCTGAACAAACGAATAATCTGACTTAGTTCTCAACTTTTAATAGTATTCCCTGTCCTTATATCTCGCATGAGATTACTTCGTAAAAGGAGTCAAAGGCTTCTATCTAACTGAAGTTTTATTCACCGCTCCTCAGAGCTCCTTCATCTCGCATGTAACCAATAAACTGATAAAACTGTAAATTCACCTTGTGCGCTGCGTATTCTTTTGTGAGCGCTTTTCTTCCAGGCTCTGATCAATCAACAAGCCGTGCAGTCTGGTTTTTGTGGGTCTGGGTACGAGAGTAACGATCGGAATCAGTTCTGGGCCCGGTTATTCGAAAATGGGTTAGCGCTAACCCAGGGTTAAAATTTTAACCTACGATTGGATTTACTCCTTTATAGATTGAGTTGGGTTGTCATTTTGAGTTTATCTAACTAGATTTCTTTGGAGTGTTTAAACAATACTTTACGGCAAAGACCGGATTTTGTGTTGCCAGGTAAAAAGAAATTCAATTTAAGTTTTGCCTAACCCTAGGCGGTTAAATCGAACCCGCTTTCGAACAACCGGGCCCAGACCGACATGTCGGAAAACGCCAACCAAGCTCACAAACTTGCAAATTGCAAGAAAATGCACAAGAGACAAGGGTTTTAACATACCAGGTTTGCTTGTTTCTACCAATTATGATTGGTTGCTACACAGCATCGTGATGCGCAGCTACCAAGCTCTACGCACATGCGCGTAGATGTGAAACAACAAATTTTCACTTTTTAAAACTAGCTTTAGAACTTTTGTAAAGTATAATATTCTCTTATATATCATGTTGGTGTTATGACATTTCAGGTATCTTCAACTGTTGCGACGTATACATATAAAACGTTGAAAAAGAATTTGAGTCAAAACCATTATGGAGATTGAGAAGCAAAAGATATTTATTCGAGCTACCGTATGTTTTGCACGATCAGGAAACTTAAATTTGACGAATGAACAGTTGAGAAGCCTGTACAAAGAATGCATTGCGTTAGCTCGATATCTTGGAGACGTGCTTGCTAACGTGGCTGCAAGTCTAGAACTAGCTGTCGTAACTTTAGAGCTTTCACTATTTGAGGAAGCTATAACACTACTCAGACTACTCTTGGACATAACTCAACGGAATGGACACAAGGAAATGGAGGGAGCTTCTTGTAGCCGCCTTGGTTTTTGTTATCAATCACTCGGCCAGCACGACGAAGCACTAAACCATTACAAAATGGCCCTGGACATCGCAAAGCAGATTGGAGAGGAGGAAGAAGAAGGAGTGGCACATGGTAGCATTGGTAGCTGTTATTCTTCACTCGGCCAGTACGAGAAAGCACTTAACCATTACGAAATGGCCCTGGACATCGCAGACCAGATTGGAGACAAGGCTGGAGAAGGAGGGGCACATGGTAGCATTGGTAGCTGTTATTGTTCACTCGGCCAGTACGAGAAAGCACTTAACCATTATGAAATGGCTCTGGACATCGCAAAGCAGATTGGAGACAAGGCAGGAGAAGGAGTGGCACATGGTATCATTGGTAGCTGTTCTTGCTCACTCGGCCAGTACGAGCAAGCACTTAACCATTATGAAATGGCCCTGGACATCGCAAAACAGATTAGAGAGAAGAAAGGAGAAGGAGTAGCGAATGGTCACATTGGTAACTGTTATAAACCACTCGGCCAGTACGAGAAAGCACTTAACCGTTATGAAATGGCTCTGGACATCGCAAAGCAGATTAGAGACAAGGCTGGAGAAGGAGGGGCACATGGTAACATTGCCAGCTGTTATTATTTACTCGGACATTACAAGAAAGCACTTAATCATTTTGAAATGGTCCTGAACATCGCAAAGCCGATGTTCGATGAGCAAGCAGAAGTGACGTATAGCGTTATTGGTCGCTGTTGTTATTTACTCGGACTGTACGACAAAGCACTAAACCATAACAAAATTGCCCTGGACATAGCAAAGCAGATTAGAGACAAGGCGGGAGAAAAAGTTGCATATGGTAGCATTGGTAACTGTTATTATTCACTCGGAAAGTACAACGAAGCACTTAACCATTATAAAATGGCTCTGGACATCGCAAAGCAGACAAGAGACAAGAAAGGAGAAGGGTTGGCGAATGGTTACATTGGTAACTGTTATAATTTACTCGGACAGTACGAGAAAGCACTTAACCATTGTGAGATAGCCCTGGACATAGCAAAAGAGATTAGAGATGAGGTAGGAGAAGGAGTAGCAAATGGTCACATTTGTAGCTGTTATCATATACTCGGACAGTACGACAAAGCACTAAACAATAGCAAAATGGCCCTGAACATGGCAAAGCAGACTGGAGACAAGGTAGGACAAGGAAGAGGTTTTTTTGGTGTTGGTACCTGTTATTATTCACTTGGAGAGTGCGAGAAAGCACTTAGCCATTTGGAAATGGGCCTGGACATCGCAAAGCAGATTGGAGACAAGGCAACAGAAGGAGCGGCGTATGGTGTTATTGGTGTCTGCCATTGTTCACTCAAACGGTACGAGAAAGCACTTAACCATTGTAAGATGGCCCTGGAAATGGCAAAGCAGATTGGAGACAAGAAATTAGAAGTATTTACTCATAGTTGCTTCGGTCACTGTTATTGTTCACTCAGACAGTACAACAAAGCACTATACCATTATAATATGGACCTGGACATTGCAAAGCGGATTGAAGATAAGGCAGAAGAGGCAAAAACTTATGGTGAACGTGGAGTCTGTTTTTATGCACTTGGACAGTATGACAAGGCAGAGTTCAATGCTAGAGACAGTATACAATGCTTTGAGGAGTTAGTTCAAAATGCGCCAAAGGAGGACAGAACAAGAATATCCTTTCGTGATACCTTTTATAGATATTTTGATTTATTGACCAAAACTCTAGTTCTTCAAGGCAAATTCGCTGAAGCCCTTGTCATCGCTGAAAAGGGACGGGCACGAGCTTTAGCTGAACTCATAGTTAAGAGATATTCTGTTCAATGTGATGAAATTACTCAAACCAATGCATTAAACTTTGGTGAAATTCGCAAGGTAGTCAGGTCCATGGGCAGTACAGTCTTGTTTATGTCATTCCAGGCCAATGGCATATACCAGTGGCTTGTAAAGCCCGATGGAAGCATGATATTTGAGACAAACTCCGAAATGCTTTACGATAGGGTAGTCGAGATGATTTATAAATTTCGCAATGGAGATTTCATTGTGAAGTGTGAAGATCGTTCGCTTGTGTTTCTTTACCCTGAAACAAAGTCTGAAGAAACAGAGAAAAGAATGAGATCTGAATTTCTGCATGATATCGCTGTTCCGAAGCTGCAAGTGTCTTCAGGCTTTCCCCATTCACCTGAAACAAGGAAATTGAAAGTAAACACAAACACGACGTCACCAGTCTGTGCAGCAGCATTTGGCCATCGGAATATCTTCGAAGAACCGGAAGATGAAATCGCAGGGATCAATCCTCTAGAAGAATTGTACCGGGTAATTTTAGGTCCTATACGGAAGTTTGTTGAGTGGCCAGAGCTTATTGTTGTACCAGATGGTCCACTTCATTTTGTTCCATTCTCCGCCCTGATGAACGAAGGTAGGCAACATGACTCAGACTCGTTGCAGGTGAGATTGATTCCGTCATTAACAACAGCTAAGATTATCACAAGTAACAGAATGGAGCATGGTGGTCAGGGAGATCCATTAATAGTTGCTCCCACATTGACATTACCAGGTGCGAACGAGGAAGTCCGGATGGTTAGCAGGTTTTTCAATACTCAACCTCTCACGGGAAAAGAGGCGACAAAGGAGAAGTTTCTTCAGGAACTTGAAAATGCTAACTTGATACACATCGCAGGTCATGGGGACATGGAGAGGGGAGAGATTTTGTTCTCTACGAACGTTGCAAGCGCCGACGGCATAGCCAAGCTAAAAAGAGAAGATAAATTGTTGACGATGTCAGACCTTGTGGATAAACGACTGAGGGCAAAACTGGTTGTTCTAAGCTGTTGTTACAGCGCTCACGGTAAAGTCTGCGGAGAAGGAGTAGTCGGTATCGCTCGTTCGTTTCTGGGAGCTGGTGCGAGCTCAGTCCTTGTGGCACTCTGGGCAATTGATGACGAGGCCACGTTGTATTTCATGACAAAATTTTACGAGCACTTGACTCGCGGGGTGACGGCATGTGAATCACTTAACAGGGCCATGGTGTCCATGAGGGAGACTACGGAATACCGCGATCC
Source organism: Parazoanthus atlanticus (assembly GCA_025448195.2). NCBI lineage: Eukaryota > Metazoa > Cnidaria > Anthozoa > Zoantharia > Parazoanthidae > Parazoanthus > Parazoanthus atlanticus. The sequence goes on along the minus strand of JAOEHT020324386.1, from coordinate 1,300 downwards.
TCATTACTGGGCACCGTTTGTTCTCATTGGAGACAATGTGACTGTTAGTACGTTAGCAAAGGACGAGATACAAGTAGAACCTAAAAGCGATATACAATACGGAAAAGCAAAGGACGAGATACAAGTAGAACCTGAAAGCGATATACAATACGGAAAAGCAAAGGTTAACACAGTGATCACAATCATTTTCGTGGTCATGGTCATGGTGATAGTCATGGTCATAGTTATGGTCATGTCATAATCATGGTCATGATCACTGTGATAGTTAAAGTCATGATCATGCAGGCGCGTACGCAGCTTTTTTGGCGGGAGGGTGCACTTTAAGCTTGAGCGGACCTTACGTCAGCAGTTCTTAAAGTATATATATATCTATGGAACTTTCTTTCCTCTTTTGGACGTTTCTGAGCGGAACTTTTTTTTCAGGTGGGGGGGTGCACGTGCACCCAGTGCACCCCCCCCCTGCGTACGCGCCTGCTGTGTATTATTAAACTAGCTTGTGCCTAACACCACATACAGCTATTTCAAAGAAGGGAGTTGACCTGTGAAAAGTTTAAAACCCAGATCGCAAAGCATGATTGGAGCTGTAATTTAACACATCCCTTGACCTAATTTGTCAAAATTATTCAGTTTCGTGTTTTGCTGGTTTTGTTTGCATCGCGTATTTTATAAGTCGGTGGACGGTACGCAACATATGATATCTCTAGGGCTCCCATAATCCCTTTCGTGCTTGGTCTCACCCTTTAATTGCAGATGCTAGCGTCTTTTTATACAGCTGTACACACTTTCCACTCCATCTCAATCTTGCAGAGATTCAACCCAGTTCTGTTTGTGAAGAAAGTTAATGGAGAATCAACAAAACTAAAGGTGAAGTTGAAAGATTTGTAAAAAATATTGGGCAAGTTTTTTTTATTGCATTTATATATTCTTTGCGATAATGCTAAAGAACAACAAGAGTTTAATCTTTTTTCGTTTTCTTTCATTCTTGTGGTTAATATAACTGTTTTCTCTTTTTTTTTCTATTAGCAATATTCCTGTTGTGCTATTGGGAGTAGAGACAGGTCCTTATCAGTGTGGGTAAGTTGGCGGCAATGTACATGAAATATTTCCAAAGCTATGTTAATTTAAGATTTTAAGTAAAGTTTATTTAAACTGTTTTGGTTGGCAAAGGTTAAATAGGCTTCAAGCTTAGATTTTTTTTGGGGGGGGGGGGGGGGGGTGCACCAAAAAAAATTTTAGAGGAGTATTCGGTATTGGTGGGGTAAACGGCAGTAAAAATGTCGGGTTTGTGTTTTTGTTAACC
>JAOEHT020324296.1:0-10047 GCA_025448195.2 Parazoanthus atlanticus | reverse complement strand
TGTATATATATATATAAGTAGATTAAAGATGACGTATAGATCATTGAGCACTGTTTTTGTCTGGCGCGACTACCTTTCTTTCATATATATATATATATATAATTTTGATAAACAAATTCATGAATATTATCATAATTTACCACATTTTCTGATAAACGATTAGGGTGTTTGCTTCTTTTGTAGGTCTTTGTTTCAAGAATTTACTATTTTGAGAGATATGTCGATGATGGACACATGTTGATTATTTCAAGACTTTCATGGCCTGATTGTGTTTAAAACTGACTCATGATTTTGATAATTTTAGATTTTACATGGTGTTTCTGTACTGCAAAAGTTGCCAGAGTTGGCATCAGAGATCTCTAACATCGAAGCACAAAACCTCTATTCACAACTAACACAAAAACAGCAATACAAAAGGTGAGCTGTTGAATTCTTGTGATATATTTTCATTGTGAAATACTTAATTATGCATATGCTATTGATCAGAACTCACCTTGTGATATCTAAGCATCATCCATTCTAATACAGCAGGGCCATTATTAATTATCACTACCACTAAGAACTGGGTCAATTGTTTTGTTTTCCTGTATTTTGTTTTTGGTATATTTTGCCACCCATATGTGTTTGTTTTTGAAAACACTTTGAATATTATTTGACTTAAATTATGAATCCCTGCATGGCTAAGATCTTGTTTCATTGCAGTTACGAAAGTTACTGTATATAAAATTAAAAAAAACCCTTATGTTGTTATTGTATCTATCTAGTTGTATAGTTATGCAATCCCTTGTTTGGCTTTCTCATTATTTTGTTCACTTCTGAGACTTTCCGTAGCTCCATATAGCTTCTGAGCCCATGCAGTTCCTCAAACACCAATTCACTAACCCAGGATTAGACCAACTTTTAGATTAGATTTCTGAACCTCTGTTTAATTAATCACTACAGATCACTTATCTAGTTGACTACTCCATGATTTGCTGTCTGTGTCAGTCACTGGGAAACAGAATCCAACTGTGGATTAAATTTTGATCCTGGGCCCAGTTCTGTACAGCTCAAAACATAGAGGCAGTTTCATTGCAAATATAATTTTATGTTCCAGGTCCAGAACTGAAGAAATTGAGCCTGGTGTTTTTGTAATTGGAGCATTGGAGAAACGTGCAGGCAGCTCAGAGAACCTTTCGCAAACAGAGTGGAAGGCTTTGAGAAGAAGAGTCCCAAGTTGGGGAAAGATATGGTCTTTTAAACGATGCCAAATAAATGGTGCAGTTTACCATTCCAAAAGCTACAAAAGTGTAACAACAAGAAATAATTGCATAGTTAACTTCTCTTGGAAAGAGTATTCACATTATGGTTGTGTTCTGAATTATGTAAAGGTTCAGGATAAGTGCTTCGAGGCATCTTGTAGAAACACACACTGTAAATGCCAGCTAGGATGTAAATTCTTTGCCTTACTTACTGTTTTCAACAAGTTACAAGAACAACTACCCAGGATAAAAGGAGAATTAGTGGTTGACCATATGCTTAGAGTAAAGGAGACAGCTAAAACTGTTGCTGTTCCTCTAGATTGTATTCAGCAAAAGTGTTTGTTAGTTTCAACTTCAAGTGGAAGTTTTGTTTGCCATCTTGCTAACCAGGTTGAAAGAGACTGAACATGTAAGGACACTTAAGTTCTAAGGGGTTCTACCTTTATGTTTGTGTGTTCCCTAGATATTTAGAAATTACAATTCGTATGATACAAATCTTCTGCAATGTAATATAAGCTAGTACTATGAAACACTGAAAAAGGTTGAAATAAAATATGTCTATGTAATTTCGTGCTTATACGGTTTTATTAACTGCATTGGTGCTTATAACATATAGGATACATGGGGGTCTTGCTCTTTCAAAAATAGTATATATTTTACCATAAAGTATTCAAATTTGTCAGACATATTTTAAGTATTCTTGTGATCAAAAGCCAACTTCATTTATATTTTCCAGTGAAACAGCCCATTAGCAATGGTATCAGGGGAAATAAATTATTAAATATTTTTGAAGATATACTAGGCTATTGCCTAGTATCTTTATGAAACAATATATTAAGGAGTAGTGATTTTTGGAAGTTAAAATAGCAATAAAATAGCCTATTTTACGAGTATTTCACAAAGTGGTGATTTTCGAAATTAAAATAGCAATAAAATAGCCTATCAGATCTATACTTCACAAGAGTGCAGTGATTGTCGAAAGTAAGATAGCCTATTTTACGAAGTTTTTAATAAAGAATTGTGATTTTGAAAATTAAAATAGCAATAAAATAGCCTCTTTTACAAGTATTTCACAAAGAGTAAAGATTTTGGAAGGCAAAATAGTGATAAAATAGCCTATTTTATTAGTATTTCACAAAATTTAGTACTTTTGGAAAGGAAAATAGTAATAAAATAGCTTATCTTAAAAAAAATTTGGGTTACTTTAAAAAAATATCAATAAAATATGTGACGCTACTCTATCATGCTCGAAAATAGGTTTAACATATAGTAGAATATAAATAAAATAGGCAGCTATATTTTCTTTATCATGTAAAATATGAATAAAATATAGTTCCCAGAGAATAAAATACGAAAAAAATAGGTGTGATAGCAATAAAATACCTATAAAATAGGTATAAAATATGATTATTATCGTAAGGGATGGCTACACTGTAAGAGACAAACCATGAAACAAATACTAAACATATTATCGATGTAAAATTATGCTCTGGAATTTAAGACAGTTTAAAGTAACTGCAATCTCCCTTCCAATTATATTTGATTTTCATCTACTGTTCTCTCTGTAGGAGTTACGACAACCCCTCCAAACCATCCTCCGCAAAGTTGGAAGAGGCCAGACACAACTTCCAAGGTGGAATTGTGGCTGGCCTTCGAAGTGCGAGGATGGCACCAGTATACATTGTAATGCACTTGGACGTTTGGCGATGTCACACGGCAAAAGGGGGTGCCTTCCTTACATAAAGGTTACACTATGTATGAACATAGTGATTTTGCAAGGCTGACCTCACTTTCGCTGCATTGGCATTACTGTCTTAATGCCGATGGAGAAGGCGTGGCAATTGACTTTCCTTTGAAGACAAAGCCCGTTTTGTCCTGGACGGCAAAACATTTTCTTTATCAAGGACAGTTGAAATTTGGCACCAAGGGTGCCAATTGAAAACGTTTGTATTGAGTTTGCCAAGAGGGCCTGCAATGTAACCAATTTATAATTGTCATATATAGATACTAGATAATCTGACACTTGAGGCGTAAAATAGAAATGTGTGTGTTTCCAGTTACCTGACCATCCCAAATTTCAGGCTGTTGTCTCTAAATATTTTGGAGTTGTGGCAATGTATTTCTTAATCTTTCAGAAAAATTAAAAAAAACACTCGGCGAACAGAGCAATAAATTAAAAGAGACGGTACCATACGGAAACACGACTACACAATTTTCTTGAGCAACAAATTAAAGCTTGTTATCCAACCAAACTGACAGTCCATCTTCATCTACAATACAACATCATGGTGGTTGAAAAGTTTGAGACAAATAAAATTTAAAAATAAAATAAAATAGTTTCTCTACCTACCTACTTACCTACCCTAATTTTTAATGGCATGTAACTGGAAACATATATTGTTTTTACGCGTCACTTAATCCAATTTGTGTTGGGTTACAAACTGATTTCAGCTTTCTGCTTCCGTTGAAGTATTTCTTAGCAGTTCTTGAGGCGAGTTCTGATGTTGAGTTCGGACTTTAGATCCTCTGCTGACATGTGTTCGATGTCGAGACCCCCTATCTCCAAGTTCTCCTGGGGCACTTCAAGGCAAATCCGTCTCCGCTTTCCACGGTTATCTCTAATTGTTCCCTCCCAGTAATCTGTGGCCTTTTTATTATACTGTCTTGGAGGTCCTTCCACATTCTGCAAGATGCTCCATTCCTTTTCCTAAAAGTAGGACATCTTTTGCCGCATCCCATTTATTTGATCGGTGTAAGTGGATATGTTGTAGTTCATTTTTTCCTCTTGTTCAAATTTTTTTGAACTGGTTTAAAATTTTTTGTACTGGTTTGAAATTTTTAGAACCAGCACATTTTTCAAACTATTACAAATTGTTCTTTTGCTGGTTCAACATTGTTAGGGTTAGGATCAAGTTTGGGGTATGGATAAGTTTAGGGTTAGGGTTAGGACTAGGATTAGTTTTAGGGTTAGGGTTAGGATTAGTTTGGGGTTAGGGTAAGGGTTAGTTGGTTAGGGTTAGGATTAGTTTTAGGGTAAGGGTTAGTTGGTTAGGATTAGGATTAGTTTTAGGGTTTTGACAGTATTAGGGTATGGTTAGGCTTTGCATTAGAATTAGGGTTGGAGTTAAAGTTAGAGTTGGTGTTATGAGTTACAATTCAACGGCAGATGATTTCCGTTTGGAGACAAACATAGTTTAATATGCAACGCTTTCTTGACTTTATACAGAAGTTTTTCTATATGCCAAAAGTGAATAAAGTTGATTTATTACAGTGTTTGTTGCAAGTTTATGCTAAATATTGTTAGTTTCATCCTAAATTAGTTCAATAATATTTTCATTACAAATGTTTTGTTCCATTACTTGGATGGAGTTCTTACTTTGAAGTTCCTTGTACTAACTACTCCTCTTATAATTATCAGACTCTGAAATTCACATACTTTTTACAGTAGCAAATTAAATTGGAATTAATTAAAGTCAAAATCCACTTGCTTTCTTGCAAGCTGCTGTGAAAGATATTTCGTTGTTGTAATCCAGCTTTACATTTGTGGCTGTGGAGGGACACAGTCGTGAAGTAGAGATGAGGGTACTGACTTTTCCATACTCTGTGACTATTCTAACAAATCCAGATTCTTCAATTTCTGCCAACAACATATTTGGGTGGAAAGGAGTGACTTTGTCCACACGGTCTATTTTTACTGTAACCATGTCAGACACCTTAAATCTCTGCTGCTTCTTTTTTTGTTTCCTTTGGGTTTTGCTGTATCATCTCCTTGCTGTATTTGCTTTATTTTGGGATACTTTTTGCCTTTTTCGAGGCGCTTCTTCCACTGTAGTATCCTCGTTCTCTTCCTGTACGGATGGCTGAAGTGATGGGTTTTCATCTCCTGAGGCTAACAATCCTGCATTGGCATCTTCTGATATCTGCGTAGTGGAGTCTAGGATCTCCCTGTGTGGTTTGATGCCAAAAACGGCTTCGTAGGGCGACATTTTCACTGCTCGATGGTATGATATGTTTCTCATGTACGATGCTTCTTTCGTGTAGTCGCACCATCTGTTAACGTTCTTTTCCAACGTACTTCTTATCAGTGAGAACATGTCCTGTTTCCAGGATCGATTTCTTCTCTCCACTAAACCTTGTGTCGTGGAGTTCCTCGGAGCTCCGTGTGACGTACTGATTCCATTCTCTTTACAAAACTGTTCAAGTTTTTTGTTTTTAAACTCTCCTCCATTATCACAAATTATTTTCTTTGGGAAACCATAGCAGAAACAGTAATTCTCTAACGCTACGAGGACCTCATCGGCGGACTTAATCATGTAGGGAAGAAACTGTGGTGAACTTAGTGTGGTGATCGATGATGTTGAGTGTCCAGCGGTGTGGTTTTCTGCAATTGCACTGGCAATTGCGGAAGTCCATTAGGTCTGTTTCAATGATTGACAGAAAACTCGGTGACTTTTTAGGCGTTGTTACTTCTTTTACATGGCTGGTTATGGTCTTTTGTTTCTGGTGGATGGGACACAAACTCACAAATAAGTTAACAACTTTCACGCTGATTTCCGCATAATTATCGGTTGCCCACTTTGCTGTGATTTGGCGTCCTCGGTGTCCTGTTCTACGGTGCGCTAGGAGCAGAGTATCATATAATTTGCTTTTTGGAATAACTGTTTTTCTGTCGTCGTTTAGAAGATGTCCGTCTTGATAGGACCATTTCTTTCTCTGTACTGTTTTGATTTGTTGCTTTGTGAGTTGCAAGTTTGGCGGCGCTTTGGCAGCTTCAGGATCGTCGATGGATTTGTCTAATTCGGCTTTCAGGTAGTCTTTTGCTTTGTTATGGAGTTCATCTTCTAGAAAGAGAGTAAGTTCCGAAGAACTTTTCTTCTAGCTTTTCTTCAAGCTATCAAATTGCTCGTAAAATTTCTCTCTCAATACACAACTCATTTTCCCACAGTCTCACACGAAACACTGTACCGTTCGCTTGCACGTGTATTTTGAAGTCTGACAAAATGTTTAAAGCGCATGCGTGCAATATATTATTAAAATATACATATATGGGCACAATACAAGTTAATTGGCTTTAAAGAAATCATTTGCTTGCAACGGTTCGCTTCGTGGCTTAGTGGTAAAGACAGAAGACTCGCAAAGACAAGGGTCCGTGTTCGAATTCAGGTAGCGGCAACAAAAAAAAATAAAAATAAAAAAGAAAGGTAAGTGGTAAAAGTAAAGTTAAAAAATCAGGCAGGTAGGACATCAAGGGGAAAGGGGGAAAGAGAGAAAGAGAGAAAGGGGGGATGGAGAGAGAAAAAATGACAAAAGTGGAATTGAAAATTTTTTTCTTTTTAGATAGCCCCCCCCCAAAAAACTTACTAAACCCCTTTTTTGGCTATGAGTCCCCAAAAATGAAAATCCCTTTTTAGAATCTTGGACAATTTGTACTAACAAAAAAATATACTGGTTCAAAAAATTTGAACCAGTTCAAAAAATTTCCAACCAGTTCAAAAAAAATTTGAACCAGTGGAAAAAGTGAACTACAACAGATACGCTGCAGTCGTTATTTAATTTCTCAACACCTGTGAGCAGAAATTAAGTGAACTTCATTTGGTCAATTATAACAAAACACATAACATTTTGCATGTTGGTGACATACCTTGGCCAGTGAACTTCTTTATACCCTGATGGCTTGTCATGAATCTCGACACATGATACACCATTCCATGCATATATAGTGACCCTCTCCTTTTCATATCCCGGGCATCTCCCTCCAAGCGACTGGAATAGTGTCACCCAGTTACAAGCCTACATGTTAAATTGAAATACATTGATGTGATCAGAAGTGCATTCAATATTTTTCAGACACACACTGCAAAACCATACATCACAAACAATTTTTATAAGTCTTTCATTTTAAATTAGAAAAAATAAATAGAAACCTGTATGTTTAATGCCTTTGAACAAAATTACTGCTGCAAATTCCTAAAGTATATTTGGATAAAACGTTTGCATTCAATTTTATTCGGAATTTTGCAAGGAATAAATTTTCCCATGGGCTTTATATTATTTTGTTCATGTTTGGAATTTTATAAGTTTGGTATTTGAAATAACGAAAGAGTTCAATATAAGACTTTAAATTTACCTTCACAAAACAGTTCAGAACTTGTTGAGCAGTTGGATTTTCCTGACCCACCAATGCATACAGAAATCCTGCAACAGGGGCCATGATACATTATGCATCTCATTAATGTGTGATTCCAGAAAATATCCACAACTCCACCACAGAGGGAAATTGAAGTTGAAATATATTGAGTACATGTTATTGATTTATAGTTTTTAACAAGGTTATACCGCATTACCTTCCATATCTGAATCGCGGTCACAGATGTGTCTGGTTTTGTTACTGCTCGAAGTTTCTGTGGTAGAGTTCGCAGCAGCAGCTTCTTCTCGGCTCCCATTAAGCTTGTGAAATCATACAACCCACTGTCCTTCCCATCTGCATCATGTTTTTCCCACACATTAAAATAAATGCCACAGTTTACAGTAGTCTTAACTAGGGTCATTAAATGCATAGAAGACCGCTTGCTTGGGAGCTTATTGAGGTTGTCTTTCCTATCCCACGCGAGAGCTGCCAAAACAAGGTTCTTTGTGAGCTTATCTGTGAATGCACGAAAACAGTTTAAATAGATAAGATAATTGATGTGATGCACTTTTTGTCTCTTGATTTTACATCATTTTTACGATAGTGTTATTAGAATCCAGTAGGATCGGAACACAATATGTACAATAATTTTCACAAAAGAATATTTTTATCGAAGCACAAAATTTGCAATTTAAAGTCATGAGCATCATGAAGCATTAAAGAGATATCAACTTATCAGCTGACAATACCAGTTACTTTACATAAAATTATGTCAAACCTGTGACTAAGCATCAAATGCAGTTCGTCAGGGACAACATTATCAAGTGGTATGTCCAGGAGTGGCTGGTGCCCACAGGAAAACTTGTTCTTCTTGGCACACTCTTTGACTTTGTCCAAGGTTCTAACAATGTTCTCCCCCCAATAATAGTCCTGTGGCTTTGTCATATCAGATCTAAAACGGTGACATAAAAAAGAAAATAAAATGGGGTAAAATGAACAGAAATCGTTGTCTTCAGTTCAAATGCCCAATGGAATGCTCTCCCACCAGATATCCCAAGTCACTCTTCCAATCCAGTTCAGTTCAGTTCGGAAACAATGTCTCCAAAATCAACCACGCCACAGTCTTTTAATCAGTTTATATTCTTGTTATTTTTGAGATTTTGTTTATTATTGTTTTTGATTTTTATTATTTATCTATTTATTTTTGTGTTATTTTTTGTTACGGACCGCACCCAGTAAATAATCTTCATATGAGGGGTTGCTGCATTAGAAAATAAATAGATAAAATAAATACCCTGTACAAGCCTGGCCTTCACCCCCCAGGCTTAGATAGATAGATACTTTTATTTATTTTAGTCAAGGTAGTCCCTTCAGTATCAATGAATAAAATACTGTTATCAGCGGGAAATAAACAGAACTAAACACTGATATGGTGCACTTATTTAAACTGAAAATAGATTTTGTTATTAATATTAATATCGAAATTAGTGCAGCTACATGTATACTTGTAAACTTGGAATGCATAGGTAATATTTGTTTTCAAAACATTAACAGATACATGTTTGTGTTACAAAAAGAACTTTACCTGTCTTTCTTGTGGATTTTACACCATATGCAGGCATAGTCGGAAGTTGCTGCCTTCATGCCCAGCACAAGAAGTAGAAAACTGAAAGGTTGATATAATTTTAGCTTTCCATATTATGTTATTTTCATTTTAGGGACAAATAATATGGAACTTGAAAAATTAATGAACTGCATTTTCTATCCACATATAACTTTGCTTACAGGTTACTTAACCACGTGACTGTATGTTTCATGTACCTTATAATCTCCACCAAGGAATAGCTCAACAGGGATATCTCTTCCATCAATGGAAACTTTCCCCTCTTTGATGATTTTGTTGGCCTGCTGGAACACTGTTGCACAAGAAGTTTGCAATAGTTCAAAGGATTCATGACCGTTGATGATTGCAACTGTGTGATTTCCTGTTTGTAACAATAAAATGATTAATGAAATATATGACTTTGTGTCTTTATTTCTGTGACTTAGCTGACTGCTCTTTTATTGTGAATAATAGCTTGGTAGGATAATTAAATTATCAATCTCTGAGACTCCGTACCTCTTGATGACATTACATCATTTTCATTGTTTAACACTGAAAATGAGATGACAATGAAGCTTGTCAACCGAGACATATTTGCACCATCTCCAGAAATCTCTATTTTCAACTTCAAATCTGGCTCTCTCTTGGCTGATCTGAAATATAATCAAACATTTATTGCATTTCATAATTGCCCTTGATTCGACCCCTCACATAAGCCCAGGGGCCCCACTTGGCCAATTGTCTAAAAGGGGGCCCAAATTTTGGTCTGAAGTGATTTTTTGGGGTTGCAAAAACATGCCAGGATCTTTTTAAGGGCATGGTTGAAATCTTGGAGTTTTTGGGTACTGTGGTTTTAGTCATTCATTTTTTTTGGTACATAAAGAAAGCCAGGGATTTTTTTGGGCACGTAGTTTTGAAGTATGGGATTTTGGGTGTAAAATTTGAACATCATTCGTACCCCCCCCCCTCCTCTAAACCTCTTTTATGATATTATAAAACGCGTTATTCTTTTAAAATCGAAAAGATTCTTAACGTTTTTGAAAAAAAGCGAGGTTCAGGGAGTATTTTGGAGCAGG
>JAOEHT020324203.1:0-10048 GCA_025448195.2 Parazoanthus atlanticus | reverse complement strand
ATCAAGTTCAACTTTTTCGCGACCAGAATGAGCGACAGCCAATCAGATCGCTTCTTTTCAATGCTAATGCATGCGATGGTATCGGTTCGCGCGACCGAATTCGCCGAAGTGGAAACCGGCCTTTACTCGGACCATTACTTAATTACAATTTTAATGAAAAAGTTAGTTTAGAAAGTGATAGGTGCTGCCGCTACCTGGAATAACCATAGGGGCTAAACGGGCCAGGTAGCTAGAGCTATTGTTTCATTGCATATGATTGGTGTCAGATGAAGAGAAAGGAATAGAGAAAGAAAGTTAAAAGAACTTTCAATATATTACAACACCAAATACAAGAAGGGAAGCACGAAAACAGGTGCAAGTGACAACAAAACAATAATGTAATCTATAAAGATTTAAGTCACATTAGGATTAGTAAATATTAGTAAAGATTTAGAAGAGTATTTTTATTGCTAAAACTGGAGATTTAATGCTGGTTCAGTACCTTTCTTTTAATCTGGCCTTGAATGTCTCAATAGATAGAGATTTCAAATCCGCATCCAGTGAATTCCATACTTAAGCGCCAGTGGATCTATTCTCGTACCCAGACCCGATAAATTTACAGTTTAATCAATTGAGATGTAGGAGCTCCCTGTGCCAGTGTCGCTGCTTGTGGCGCATTTCAGGACTCCGTGGCTGCTGCGTCTCTACTAATATTATCATTTAATAACATTTATTATTGCTGGAATTGCTGAGACGGTGGTGCTAGAGAGACAGCAAATCCAATCTTTATCTTATGGGGTGCGAAGGTAAGTCTGGTGTGAGGAGGGGGGTGGGGAGGGGATAGGAGGAGCAAGTGCATTATATCAATTATTATTCTCTTGTTTAATCTGTAGTGGTGGTATTGGTACACAAATATAGGTTATTACAATTGTTTATTATTATTATTATTATTATTATCACATTATTATTGTCACCATTATTATTAGTAGTAGTAAACAGTAACTGAATAGTGAGCGCACGCGCCTCACAAGAATGCCGAAACGGGGGCAGGCGCGCGCAAAGTTGTCGATATGTGACAAAACGCGTCCGTTACAAGGCAACCAGTAAACAAAAAGTAAACAAAACCGTTACTTTTTATGAGAGTAAGGTCATGTTTTGTTCAATGAACAAAACATGACCTTACTAATTGGTGTCCCCGATTAGTGTGCCACTTGTGGCAGGCTAGAAGACATGACACGTTAATAAATTTATTGGATTGGATTGGATTGGAACAAAGATAACAAGCTTTGAAATCTCATTGCCACGCCCGAGCTTATCAAATCGTGGAAGTAGTCAACAAAACATGCGGTAGGTAATAGAATAGGGAGTTTAAACAGCTAGAACGGCCACGTCTACGAGGAAGGACGGTTAGACGCAAACTCGGCCACCTCAATTCTATCAAATGAATTACCACCAGAAGTGGTTGATGTACAAAAATGATCTTTATTTTTAGTTCATTTATACAATATAAATAAACTCTATTGAACTGTTTGTGACTCTTACACCAATACACGCTTCTTTTTTTATAAGAATCAGACTCTCGGTCGTTCGTATTTAGCTTCAAATTGTTCTGTCTTAAATTATTCTTGTTTTTATACATAAATAACTGTTCTAGTTGAAAGATTGAGTTTATGTGGATCTGATACAGAGTTGTTCTTAACTTGTTCTAAAATTTGGACAAATCCGAGCCTCGGTGTTCTTATGAAATTTGTTGTTATAAAACGAAAAGCATTTACATTTCTTGCCAAAAATTTCGGACATTATGCAGTGAAATGTCAAAACACATCATTCGGAGTTGTCACGAAAATGGCCAAAAGTGCAAGATAAGTGCGTGCAAACAGGACTACCGCGATAATTTCAATGGGTAGATAATGCTTGAACAATCAAAATTGAGTTCCAACAGCGAAAAAACTGTCGATCATTTCTGCACGGGAATGAGATTCATGGCTCTTCCGTCCAGAGGTAAGACTTGCGATCAGCCTTCGGCCTCACGCTCGCTTATGCCCGGTATCATTTTGAGTGAAGTCTTTCCTCTGGCACCCAGGGTATCGGACGTTAGATTTTTGGACGCTTTTTCTCTCATATTTAGGACAAAAATTACGTACACTTTGCTGAAACATACCTAAAATAAATTCACGCCTACAAAACATCAATTAGACTGAAGCAAAAAGAAATGTGAAAATGACAGTTTTACTGCACTGACCCTCGAGGTTTTAGAGATACACCCGACGATTAGAATAACACAAATTCATAAACTGACTGGGCTTGGATCGAAGAGATAACTACTGCAAAATGGAACTTATCTATGTTTTGTCTTTCATAAAAGAGGCAAAAATTTTCCTTTTCAGTGATAAAAAGAACATCTGTGCAACACCTAATCCAAATTTTAATAATAATAATAGTCTTTAACTAGATAATACAGCCCAGCAGACGTGCTCAGTTTACATGCAAAAAAAGTTTATGAAATAATTATCGACAGCATACGAGTATATAAAGAATAAATATAAATAAATGAATATTGATAATCTAAAATATATTGTATTTAAATTCTAATTTACAAAGTACTGAAAAGACATCTACACACATTTACAAAGTATCGAAAAGACATCTATTGATTTTATTATTCGCCTTTGTTATGTGACGGCGCCGTCGCCCAAGAAAGTACTTTAAAGTTTTGTACTGTACTGTAAAAATTTCGGACGGTTTTATTTTTGGACGCTATTTTTGTCCGAAATTAAAATCGTCCGAATATTTTTGCAAGTAATCTACTCAATCACCTCAACGCTCTCAAGTGAGCATATAGATTATTTTTTAATTGATTTTGGCTCTTATTTACATATCTATTATTTTCCATTGCACGCGCATTGTTTGTTTATGTTTTGTTTGCATACGCTTGTTTGTTTGTTTGCAAAGATTTGCTCACTTTCCGTTTGTGATTGCTTTCGTTATCTAACGCGTTTTGTTGGAGTCCTTAACTGTTAGAATTTATTTTTTAGTTGTTATTCAGTAACTGTGCTCACTAAGTGGGTAGCTCCGCCTAAATTGTTCTACTAATGGTTTGGGATTTAATAGAGCCAAAACCAATTGTAGAATTGCACACATTTTAGGAATCCCACTGATGATCAGTTGCTGTTTTAATATTTATTTTTGAGAGACGATTTGTTGTCTTCTGTACAATCCAAATTCACAAAAAGTGGTTCTTCTATAAAATGGTGTTTATTTCTAGTATATTATACAATATATCTACACTCTTGAATTGTCTCAGCGCTCGGCTCATACACATTCTGGACATGTTGTGCAATGTGAGGAGCGAATAAATTTCAGTTATCTCTTGGCGACTCTTGGACCCGTGCTCGTACGTCTCAACGCTCATGAGTGAACGTAAATGAGTCGCTCTGTCACGCTCAGCTTGTCTGTCACGCTGTAACGTTGCTTCCAGCTGGCCGACTCTTGCATGTTTTTACTTCTGCAGCAAGTAGCTTAATGGGACATCAGTTCACCTCTCCAATTAATCTTACAATCTAAAGGACTCCACACGAGGTTGAACGTTCTGGAACCTGAAGAGAGAAAAACCAAAATGACAGTAAGATAACCTGCTATATAAATTATATAATAAATCCCGGTTTCTCATCAGATGTTTTTTTCAAAAAGTAAATGCGGCGGACGTTTTTTTAAAGTGTGCCAAGTGAACATTTGTCCAGTTTTATTCAAAATATACAACTGTTATAAAATTTCAATATATTGCGGGAAACAACGATCAGCATCCGAGCAGCAGTCATTTGGTTCGGCTCTGATAGAAAGAGCGTAGGGAAATAGACCTTTTTTACATTTTAAAAATAAAATAAACTTTTAAGTAAATACAGCAGCAATTTCGAAATGCGGGCGCTGATGTGTGCAAACAATAAGTATAAATATCAAGGAATGTCGAGGGACAACAGACATCTTTTACCCATTCGACCAACGCGAAAGAATCGTGTCGTTTTTCAGTTTGATCACAAGCGTGTCCAAGGTCACGCCATAGTCAAACAGGTTTCAAACCGGTTTCACAGAATAGTGGGCTCGTATAATGTTTGCAGTTATAGACCGAATGCATAACACGCATTGGCCATGAACAAAAACTTTGAGTCGAGGCCAGAAAGGCAAAAATACAGCAAATGTATGAGAACTTGGAACTTGACCTCGACTTGAAGTTATTGTTTATGGTCATGACAGTAGTGTATGGTAAATTGGCGAAAGCAACGCATCTGGGTAAACAGCCTTTGAATGTATATATACAGACACAAACTGCGCATGCGTGCGAGGTAGTAAGAGAAAAGAGCAAAAGTATGAAGTGTGTAACTTTCTTCGACCAAAAAATTATGCGATTGACCTTTCTCAGTGGACGAAGAAAAGCAAGACAAGTAAACCTGGTGTGATAAAACCCTTAACTTTGTATATTTTTCTTGTTTTTTGCAAGTTGTGAGCTTGGTTGGCGTTTTTCCGACATGTCGTTCAACCATAGCCCAATAAATTGAATTTCTTATAAAACTGAAGAGTGTATCGCCTGATGGGTTAGAGACTCATCAGTGAAATGTATCACTTACTGAACTCTATAGCTGTATGAATAGCTGATTTTGTACCCACAAAAATAACTTTGTTAGGATAGATAGCTGAGTCAGAGAATACAATTACTAGTGGACTATGACCTTGGTAAGCTCTGATAATACGAGTCCGCATGGGGAATATGTTTTTGTATTCGAACGCCAGTTAGAAAAAACAAAAAACGCTTTTCACAAAACTTTGATTAAAAAGCTATAAAAATGTAAACATATAGTTAATGAAAACAGTTTGAAACTGAAAAATTTGTTTTGTTCTGCTGCCTGCACGTTATTGTCTGGGTACTTGAAGTTGAACTGACCACAAATAACTATTGTCAAATGGGAGTCAGTTCGCAATTTAAATAAAAACATGTATTGCGATATTTTTTAATTTAATAGCAAAATAGAAGCCGACACCGCGCTCTGTTTACCATATCTAGATTTTTGCTTTGATAGGTTGAGAAAATATTGGAATTAACATTTCGCTTAAAATAGATATCAATTAAGAGGCTTCATTCGTAAGACAGTTAAAAGCTTTACGTTGTCATTTTAATGTACATGTCTATCACGGAGGTAAGAACTCGACGAATAATACTTTTCAGGTTTTGAAATGGACTGAAGACATCTAACGGTTTTCGTTTTGTTCTAGTAGTATATATTGCTAGTAAAAGTTAATGTTTTACGCCCACGGTGAAGCGACAGTTGAAATACATTTTGATTCTTTTGTTTTAAAGCTATGATCACTACATGTAAACACACGGAATAGTTTCTTCCTAGAGTTAGTTTTGATCAGTTTGCAATTCTTGACTTTTAATTCCAAGAATAGAAAGAAGTCTAAATTTGCCTTTTTAACGTGCGGCGGGGGAGCCTGAATATCATTTTTGCAAAGTCCCTGCGGTCAATCAAAATCTTTCATTGTCAGAACAAAACGTATCCATTATTGCAGTTGTATTTGATCAGTTTTTACTCACATCCTGGAATATTTATTCAACGAAATTGTTTCAATCATTTGCTAATGATGGAGAGCCAATGAAAACCAAAGATTAAATTGCGATGGCAAATCAATACTTTTTCATCTTTATGAATACACCGTTTGTGTTGACAAACTCTCGTATTGAACAACATGAGTATCTGTTATCTTTTAATCTCCACGTCGCTTATATACAACAGTTTTCCCCCATTGATTTGCCCCTTTTCCATTTGGCTCTTTGTGGATGTTCTTTTTTGTGCCAAAGATAGTCAAGACGTTGCCAAGGTTACGCCACGCTCAACGCGCTTTTAAGCTTAGCACCTGCTGCAATTTGCATAGCTGTAGGACTGTGTGAGATCCAGCTAGCAGGCAATCAGACAATTCTGCCTAAAAGCAGGCAGGAATAGAGCCAAGGTTTTATGAGAAAGTCCAGATCTACCTAGATTTGATTACGCGCCTGGTTGTGAAGTGGGATTTCCCCACCAATCAAACGCAAATGCAGTGCAAATTGAACTTGGAAAATGGCAAATCCACCGTGGGGAATTGATTCTCATCCCAGAAGAAGGTATCGTTATGGTTTCTGTGTTGGGGATTATCAACTCTGTGATCGTTTTGTTTACATTATATTTTGAACAACATATACTTTTTCATTCAAGTTTTTTTCTACTTAGTTTTGTGTTAGACAGAGTGTAACTTTTTAATAACTATACCTCATGTTTAAAGTGGCCACATTAAGCAGCGTTGATAAGCTGTTCGCGTGTGTGAAAAGTCAGTTTTTGCTCAGAAAATAACGTTTTCAAGTTACAAGTGCCATAGCCATAAATCTCCATAAATGACATTATAAGAAATTTCTCATTTCCGCAATTAGAAGTTAGCTCAAGAAAAGATATTTATGACACCAAATGAATAACGTTATTTTCTTGTCTAAATATCTTCAAATGTTGAATTAGGATTAAACTGTTTGAACCGCGTAAAATTGATTCAATTGATTCAAATGACGACCAATAGTCCCATTGTGGAAAGGTACGAAAATGGGTCGAAAAAATTGAAAGTTGAATTCGTCCATCTCCAATTATAGTTAGAATTAACTGACTCGGGGAATTTGCTGTATTGTAATGGTTTGTCGAGAAATAATACCATTTTATTAATTTTTTTAACAAATTAAAATATGTTCTATTTAAATTAAAAATATAGCCATGTCGGCCGGAAATGTTTGCCTGAATTCAGGTCAGAAGTCCCACGATGGTTCGAAATGAGAAATTCACTGGTAGAATCAGTGTTAGCAGGATTCTTTTCTTTTCTTGAGCTTGAGTTTGTGATATTTATTGTAGAATATTCTTAAATGCCGTGCATGCACCACGCAAGAAAAACTGTATGCAGCCGGCTGTATACAACAGGAAATCGAGATCAAAAGTTTATTTGTACAAACAGAATCAGGTTTCGCTGAGACATAACTAGTTTCATAAAGCTTGCTCATAATTAGTTTTCAGCTTAAGGAAGGCAGTTTTCGCTAAATTTACTCAACAAAACCCAAAATTTATTTTACACGTCAACAAATAATTGATCTACATGCCTAGCTCAGCCGACCTGAATGTATGTGTTCATCATTTGATATTTTATAGGCTTAATGACTGATCAGATCAAATAACAGGAATAGCATTTATAATTTCTGGAATATCGGTCCCATTTTCTCGAACATATACGACATATACATTTCTGCTGCAAGAAAGTAACAATCATTTTTCAGGTTATATGGCAAACAATCAAAATAATTTTCCTGTAAAAAAAATACTGATTTTTGTTTTTTTACTTGTAGGATTAACTTGCTTGTAGTTGTGTACTTGCGAAGTATTCATTTCAAAGTCAGTAACTGCGACCTACACTAAACTAAGGCGGATAAGTGGACACAGTGTTTCCGTCACTGATGTCAAAATTTACGAACAAACTTTGAAATATCGGCGTGAGGGTTTGTTTCTTTCGCGTTGTCAATTTACACTCTTTTTTATAAGAACCTTTTTAATAAGAACGTTTAGGCCCAAAATGCCAAAAATTTAAGAACTTATTTAAGACTGATATACTTCAGGCTGCCCCGTTTATATTTCCGTCTATAAATTTTGAAAATGGAATGGAAACCGCTACTAAATATTGCAAGAGAGCAGTGCAATTTCATATCTCATTTTGGTAAACAAGTGATAGCAATGCATTTGGGTACATAGATGAGCTAAGTTAACAGGTTTTGGGAACTCCTTTGAATGTATTTATGCAGACAGTTCCAAACATTGTCAAGAACACTTTTAACAACACTTAAGGCTGAGATCCTGAAAAAAAAAAAAGAACGTCCAGCCCGTCGGCCCAAAAAATAGACGTTCTTACAAAAAAGGGTATCAAAAAGAGTCTTTCTGGTTGTTTTTCATCTTGAATATATTCAAAATTGTCCTTAAGGCAAGAGAGAAATGTTTTAATTGCCTAAACTAACTAATCGGCAAATCAATGGATCGAGAAGTTAAGTCACCTGGTCGTGCATTCGAGATGTTTGGCACAAAGTACTTTCATTTGAAATATCGATCATTTATTCACTGTCTGAAACTAAATATACCACTAAATAATGCAAAGTTTTACTTTTGAAAATAAGTTATTAGTTCCAAAACGAGAAATAAACAAGTGCTTATTAAGACTACTGTGCACGTGACTATACTTAGGACAAACATTGCGGAATCCAAAGCTAATATCCCCTTGTTTCAAGAGGAAAAATATTTAAATTTCCGACATTTTACTCATGCCTGGCTGTCAAATTATTTCAACTTTACGGAAACAGATGAAAAGTTTGTTTTTACGAAATTAGGTATATTGTTTCCAAGGCTACTTATGTATTCGGGTATTTTTCCTTTGGTAAGTTTTAATGTCGATAGAATGGAATATAAATACCTGTATGTGTAACGCTATATATACAACTGTGAAAATTATGATCACTTTGTTTCGGGTCTTATTTCTTCAAAAATTTAACCCATGCTTTATAGTGTTAATTAATTACATAGTGACTTGGTCTGATATTTTGGGATTACCTAGCTGGGTTTCCTAGAAGTGTTTTGACAATACTGTATAAGGACCGGACTTCTTTTTCCTCAATAAAGACGGAAATTTAATATATAAAAGGTTTAGTCCAACCCGAGGCTCAATTTAATTAAAATTTTACCCACTCTCAAACAACCGAGCCCAGATGAATTACATATGTATTTCCAATGATCGCGTGCATGTAGCTTAACACAGAAACTATTCAAAATGATTTTGAAAATCCCTTTAATATTCACGAACTGACAATTGGAGAGAAGCGACGGGGGCTATTCGAGAAAATTAGTTTATGTTAAGGTAACCCACTCAGCAATTATTTATTAATTTTCACTGAAGAACCCTGTGTTTTAAGGACCGCTTTAAAATAGTGTGGCAAAGGTCTTGCATCGTAATAGATTCACCTTCTCTTTTTTACACTCCATTTTCATTATTTTAAACTAAGATACATTTATCAGTCAAATGTAAAAAGGGTAGAATGGCAGACGTTACTTGTTAAACGACAAGGGCGTTCACCAGAAAACGATAATTTACGTCTTCGCCGATACAAACCAATCTTCGCCATGCTCGCAATGCCTCAAACACTGACTGCATGCGTGCGCGTAGACAGAGGGGAAAACGACAAACATGCTGTTTTGTGAGTTAACTTGCGTATTGACAAAGAAATGTCAATTTTTTTGAATTAGTCTAATAGATTTTGTTACCATGACGGTAAACTTCTAACAAAACACAAATCAATTAGTACATGACAGCTGAGAAAACTGACTGAGGAAAATGTTAGTTTTTTGCTGATCAAAAGACCACTTCTTCCAAAGTAGAAGGCCCATTTCTCATAAAATCGTCCGCTATCATTTGATATATTTATCTTCGGCTAAAACGGAGCTTGTCTACCAAATTTCTAACTTAATAGATTCAAATCTACCCAAAATCTGTCATGCTCTGACACCATAATGAAATCTTGGTCAGTAAGAACATCCGAACACTTTGAACTAACCATAAATGTTCTTAACTTGGAAGTAAAAAAACGAACTGTCATTTGCAGTGTTCTTTCCAGAGTTACAGCAATTTTATGACCATACTAAGTTTTCTGAGAAGTCAGGGAAAACGCAACCTTTTTTTTGTTGCAGAGCTGTATATAACTGGTGTAAATAAGCAAGAATGCTCGTAAATAGATTTGTAAGCTACTAGACTGAAATGTTTCCATACAGAGCGTTGGAAGCTCAATCTCACTCTTGGTAGTATTTTCACACTTTGCAAACAGGTTGAAATTTTTTACGGATGTTTGTCATACACTCCCCAATAATGTACCAGCCAAACCAAGCCTACAGTCTTTCAAGAGCGCTGCCGCACCCGTCATAACAGCCTTGCGGATCCCTAGCCAGCACAGCTGGCGTTTCAGTCACTGGAGAAGGGAAAA
>JAOEHT020324112.1:0-10048 GCA_025448195.2 Parazoanthus atlanticus | reverse complement strand
AATGCCTGCACGAAGCAAAGAGAAGAGGCGAAAGTGGAATTTTAGGGGCTGTTGTCCTAGCCGTCGCTGTTTTGTTTTCGTAAGCTCCCGGCATCCTAGAACACCCATACAGGGTCAGTGGGAGGGGCGGAGTTTTCTTTTTCTTCCTCCCCTCTCCCATGCTCTTCTCCTTTCTTACACCCTCCCCACCCCCCTCCTCCCGGCTCTTTTCTTTTCTCTTCCTGCCGGTGTCTCTTTATAGCTAAAAAAGGAAAATGTGTCCACTTTGCCGCAGGGGTTAGTGAATTTGTGCGATTTCTAACTTTTCCGCCTGTGAAAAAGACGTTTATGTTTGTTTCACAGCCTGTAGTGACGTACGGTTTGTCTCTTATGTTTGCACGCGCTGCTGCTTGAGCTTTGGGTCCCTCGCGACAAAAAATTAAACTAAAAGATAATAAAAGATAAAAAGAAAAACTAAACCAGGATTAAAGGGGAGAACGGTATCATTCCAGTTTTTGCAAACAAAAGCACTTCAGTCGCACTGCTGAATTAGTAAGGCTTTTGCAGCCAGGATGTATTTTCTTGACGCCCACGTATAAACCCTGATAGTACCAAAAGTTTATAACACAGAAATGACTGCCAAACAATAATAGTTTACCCGCAAAGACTCGTAAATTTATAACAAGCCCGTAAATTTCGCGCTTTTTGTTAGTTTTTGAATTTTTGTTAGTTTTAAGACGAAGGGGATAATGGGTTCTCAGCCGATCAAACCAATGGCCAACTCGCACAGAACCTGTCGTTGAATCGCGTCGCGTTCCCTTGATGCAAATGATAAGAAACTTAATTGTAAATATCCCGGGGGGTACTCAACCTAAGTTTGGATTGGGGGCTTCCGCCCAGAAACTCAAACCCTGACCCTGTTTATGAGAATAATTCTCGCAAATTCATACCCTGTTTATGATTTTAGCTCAAATTCAACACATTTTTTCGCTAAGACACGTAATTGCTAGACCCTGTTTATGATAAAACTTCCAAAATTCAAAAATTCTATACCCTGTTTATGATAAGAAGGTCGAAAAAGCATACCCTGAAGGGCGACACGTCCCCGTATCGCTTATATATGGGAGTACATCCTGCCCGGGTAAATATAAATTTTATTGAGGCTGTAGCTGAGGCTGAGCTCAGTGAACATCAAGATTCAGGGTTTTCAAGATGACACAAGAAACAAATTTACCCGTGTGGTGGGTGAGGGAATGGAGTTTTGACAGGATTCGTAATGCCGGTTAGCGAGGATTCGATCAGGCGATTAAGACATTCTTCTCAACGACGCAATACGTGATGAGTTCATAACTGAAGATTAAGGTAGCTATATTCAGCAACAAGATGGGTGTAATAGTTGGCCAGTAACTGAATAGAGGACTCAGCATGAAAACTTTATTCCCAAGGCTGTGGATGATTCATTCACAGGGGAGCTACAAACTCAAGCATGATGAAGATAAAGAACCATCAAGCAATACGAACAACACACGTGTAAGGAAACTGTCTTAATTCTAAGAGTAAGATGTAGATTACTGAATGCGTGCGTCATTTTGAGAGACGAGTTTTCCTTTTGTTGATATTTGGTAATCAAGTGATTGCCGATTTAATATACCTCTGTCTCCATCTTCCGACCGAGGCTGAAACCACGGGTTACCTGTTTATTTTTTCTTCTATAAGTACAAAGAAACAGCTAATTTCAAATTGCAAATATCAAAATATGTTTATCGCGCTGCCTATTTGGACATGCCCGTGGTTTATCGCTTGTCATAACTCATATATTTTTATTCAGACAAAATGTGTTTTTTGTGAGCGAGTTATGAAGTATTATCAGTGTTGACAAAATTATTAACTGAATCAATTGCCTTGGCTGGTATTAAGATTACCACTATATCACCCGTCTAGTTTGGGATGATTTATGAAATTCTGCTCTCTGATCTTGTACTTAACAGATTGATTCATTTCGCCAATCAAGTTGACCAATGGTGATTGACCTTACTGAAAATGTCGTTAAAACAACATTAGATTTTAGTAGTTTTCGCGTCGGCTACATTCTCCAATTTCTTTTTTCTGCCCAAAGATGGAGACATATATAATTTTCCGTATATTTAAAATTTTTAAATAATTGGTAATTGCAGCAAGAGAAATCCGTCGCCTTCTACGAAGTCTAACATAAATGAGCCAACTATTAGGAAACTTACACAAGGCTATCTAAGCGGGACAACTTTATAACTGGCAGTAACTATAATCCTATAAAGCAGCAAATTGATTTAAAACTGAAATGTATGAAGATGACGTCCTTGTCCAGAATTAAACAAACAATATCACCCATCAAGCTATCATCACGTTTTGACATTTTGACCTTTTTTCTTCCAACGCACCTTGATAGGAGGGACAACCGTGAAAGTTTTGATGGACAGCCGGAGTTTAGGTTTCACGCCGAATATAACGCAACTGCTTTGTGCGTTCATCGGCCGGACAGCCACACGGCCATAGACATGCTTCATTTGACCATTTCTTTAACCATACTACTGCCTTTCTACAGCCAATCAGTTGTAGGACTTTCATTGTCCGAAGGTGAGTTATTTTCGTTTGGTTGTCACATCAATAAGCTAGACAAAGCAAAGTTTCTGACGATTTATCCTTATACAAAAGTTTGTATGTAAGTATCTTGGTCGGTCGATATATGTCCTACCTATAAGTGAACATCATTCGGCGTCATTTCAGTAACATGTGCACCACAAGTTGAACTGAATGATTGCTGAGGAAGACCTTCGGTTTTATGCCTGGGATTTTATACTGACCTGGGCAAAATTATTCCTTAATAAATCCTAATAGTATAAAATCCAGAGACTTAATAGATGTGACCGCATTGAATCGGGTGTAAAACTTAGTTCAATTAAATAAAATTTTCCAATTTTAATGGTGCACGCTTATAAGCGAAGTGTGCTATTGAGGCTAACAGCCCCAAGACACAATTTTACTCCGAATGCCCTGAATCCCCTGATGAGTGCATGTCAAAGAGTATACAATGTGTTCATATTAGTTACATCCAGCTACTTTGTAGAAAAGAGCACTCCGGAAGTGGAAATTGACCAAGCATGCCTTAACATTTTTTTAATAAAATTAGTGAACACTTGATTTTAAAGCGAAAAAGCTCTGCTTGGCTATCAAAATATTGAAGCAAGACATTTTGATGTCTTGTTTGGTTTTAATTATTTCAAACAAGTTTAGAAGCTATTTAACATATTACCGCCTTGTGGTATTGAAAGATCGCCACGGCGGATATGTTTGGTATGATATTGATAAAGTTGAAGTACAGATGCAAGCTTCTATGATCAGACAACCTAAGCGGGGAACTAAAGGATTCTTTAGCTCTGTGCAGTAGATGCAACTGGTTCCCAACTAGGTCACATACAACAAAAATCAATTGGAATAATCTGACGTTGAATGTCATATTGTTGCTGGGTAGCGCAGCTCTATCTGTCGAGAGTTGACTTAAAAGGGATGAAATGAGGAGGAGTCTAAAGACTTTGGTCAAACAAACAGCAAGAGATTTGTTTTAACTTCGTATGACCTTTTATATACAAAGTCACTCCTGTGAAAAGGGTATTTTTGGATATTTCGCCAAGGTTAAATAAGCTGATGTGTTCAAACACAATCCTCTGGAACTTTCCATGTATGAGTTTGGTATTTAGATTATATATTTAAAAAAACTATTTAACACAGGTACAATCTAGTATTAAATTTACGAAGTCTTTATATCAGTTCTCTGCATGAACAGAAACCATGATTAAGAAAGGGATCAACTTTGTTTAACTTATCTGTGCGTTTTCAAGACTATTATACATACATATTTGTACGAAATGAGCGTCTATTTAATGCTATTGTATACTTCCCATGCAGGGAGGTACTCCAATGCTTCAAAACTATATCACCCCCCCCCCCCCCTCCAAAAAAAAGAAAAGAAAAGAAAAGAAAACCATTTGTCAAAACGGAGGTAACGTGTTTTTAATTCAAAACGTCAAATATATACCAGCCAGAATTTTACACTCCAAAATGTCAGCCTCCAAAAAACTAAATTGTGAATTGAAAATCCAAAAATATTTTGGACCTCCGGTGACTACCCCATTGCTTTTCTAATGGCTATTAAATACTACTCAATGGACGAGGATTATTTTCAATTCTGATAAGTCACGCCATGCGTTGTTGTTGTAAAAGAACCCTAATCGATTTCATTATCAGAAGTGAGTTTTATAGTCAGTTTTAATACTTTTTCAGCTACGCGAGAATTCGGATGTTTTCGACAGACACAAAACTGTTCTCACAACATGACAGCTACAAAGCTATGGACATGTTGAAAGTGTCCGAGTAATCATGGACAGTTTGAGAATAAATCGTCACAGCACACGTCTAGTAT
This sequence comes from Parazoanthus atlanticus, assembly GCA_025448195.2. NCBI lineage: Eukaryota > Metazoa > Cnidaria > Anthozoa > Zoantharia > Parazoanthidae > Parazoanthus > Parazoanthus atlanticus. The sequence goes on along the minus strand of JAOEHT020324112.1, from coordinate 5,613 downwards.
TTGATGTGGCGTACAACAAAACTGTAAAAAGCGTTTTTCTATCACTCAGTAAAGATGTTTAAAAAACGATAACCTTTGATTTTGAAATCGCTACATAAAATAATACGTCGTAAATGCACGCAAAAGTTACGATCGTCTCTGGTTAAGTTTCACCTGCTACATTTCATGTAGTGGCAGTTGCAGAAAAAACAAGTTTTACATGAATATGTGTAGTTATCCTGAATGCTATAAAGAGTGGTTCAAAACATGCCAAAGCAGTTTTAGATATGATCTTGCAGTATATGGCATGTCTGAAGTGTAAGAAAACTATAAAATCAAGCATTGATATTATCGATCTTATCATTTCTTGGGGGCAGCTTGCCGCAGTCATTAGCCGACGCGCGGAGTTTAGTTGGCAGATGAGATGATGGACTATCTGCATGTGCAACTGATGTCAGTTTAATTTTTTATAACTGAAACACAAATTTTGGTCAGTTCACCTTGTTCAATACATTGTTTCAACGATTAAGGCAACCCTGCAAACTTGAAAAGCTTTGATGACGGTGAGACAGACGTCAATATTATTTTTACAAATGTTTTCATTAGAAGTATTACCAAATGTTGGTGTCCCAGCTCAACGATTTTATCTAAAACACTGATATCTAGCTAATCTACAAGACACAAAACATGCTGAAAGAATAAAACAAATGCACAAGAAAAAGAAACGGAAATTTCTACTACTAAGTTTAGAAATTGCTAGCCTTCAAGAAAATGCTTTTAACATCTTCAGGAATAAAATTCGCATATCGGTAAAATTCGGTGTCACTTTCGACAGAGCGGAAAACAATCTTCTCGCTGTTTGGTGTATTTGTGGTCGATTAATTTATAAATTCGGTAGACAAGCCTCCATTTTGGTCAAAAACAAACATATCAAAGGTCGTCAATGGGAAGAAAATTGCAGCAGAATTTGCTTTTATTACTAAACTTGCATGGCTATAGCTTTTCTTAAAAAGAAGTGGGTATTTTGGTCAAAACCTTATCCAGCTATACCCTGAAAAGTTGGTTATATTTCATATATTTTCAACCGAGTTTGGAAGCAATATATGGAGCTCTTTTTAACCCGATTGTCCTTTTTTGTACAAGATCATAGTTTATTATTTACTAGGTATTCCTACTAATCTTCATCCTGAAATTGCGTGAGATAATGAACTCGCAACCAAAACATTGATCAACTTGGAATACACGGTTGTACCTTAATACATTAACATCAAGAAATTTCGGACGGATTAAATTTCGGATAAAAAAATGTTCGAAAATAAGCCGAAATTTTATAGCGATTGATTTTTTTCCGTCCGACATTTTATGGTACATAATAACTAATAAGACTTTATAGTACATGCTTTTTTGGGCGATACCAACACATATCTAAGGCTAATATACATGATATAGCTAGAATTACGATTAGTCTTTGCTCAGCTGTTCTTTCTATCACTGGAAAGGAAGGAAAATATGAAAAACAAGAAAAATAGTTAGCTCCTTTTTGCAGTTGTTTATTCTTCGATCCAAGCCCAGTTTTATGATCGAATTTGTGATATTTTCTTGTCGGGGTATCTGTAAAACCTTAAGGGTGCTGTAAACGATCATTTCCCCTGGTTTTGCTTCAGTCTAATTCATGTTTTGTAGGCTTCAATTTACTTTAGGTATGTTTCAGTGTCTGAAATTATTGTCCGACATTTGTTTTGTCCGAAACGCAAAAAACTGTTTTCGAAAATATATCGTCCAAAAATGAAACGTCCGAAATTTTTGGATGTTAATGTACTTTGCCTCTGGTTCTTATGATTGCAGTGGCTATAATAATAATAATAATAATAATAATAATAATTATAATAATAATAATAATAAAAAGCTAACAGACGTGCTCAATTTACATGCATAAGAAAATATGCTTAGCATGTTTTGAGTTGTTTTTTTGTTACAGTTCAGTAAACTAAATTCTTTTCCAAATATGCAGCTCTGGAGACACTCCTAGCTCCTAGTAAAACATCCGTAGCTGAATTTATTGAAAACTAAGATATCGAAACTGACTCGCCAAATAGTTCAGCTTAAAGTGGGTTTTATCAGCTGGCGCGACTCCATAACTATCTCCTTCACGGCGCATGTGTTTCTCAACAAAGGTTCTTAACGTAATAAGGTGATGAAACTGAATATTTTGAGCTGAGCTTTTAGTGTGATTTTGATATCTTTCAAACTAAATAAGCTTGATGAAATGTATATGAATGCCTCGCTTTTAACAAGCTTTTCGTGGCGACATGCTTAAAGCAATAATTTTGCAAAGAATCAAATATATCTGCATGAAAATTGAAATGTGGAATAGCATAATTTTAACTACCAAAAGGGCTTTTTTTTATCCAATTATTTCTTGCTTTGATAAGATTATATGTGGTCATTAACATAAAGTCTTGAAAGAAGGTTGCCTTACCCTTTCGGCATATTACCGACTACAAAAGTGAAACACTTATATATAACCGTCTATGGATATTTTCGGTCAAGTCTCAGCACGTCTTCTAATATTGCATACGTTGTAGCCATAACAAAAAGCTATAACTGATAAAAACTGAGTTACAGCTATTCTTGGATCAGTCTGTGTGTGTCGCTAGTTTTTAGTCTAAAAAATGGGACACGAATGCCCTCGAAATATATTCAAACAAAACTGAAAAGAAGATACGCATAACGATCAGGCTCAAAAAATCATAAATAAATGCGTCTTTATTACTACCAAATCATATAATTACAGCTAGCTATATATGAACAATCAACAGCCATTAGTCTTTCTTCTTCAGAGACACAGGGGCGGTATATCAGGGTAAGCAAAAGCATTGCGAAAAATTACAGGCGACTGAAGAAAAGTAAAGGCCATTAAGACCAATTGCTCTTTGGTCTCTGATCGAGGATGGTCCTTTTATATGAACAAACTTAGTCTAAACTATTAAAAACGTCCTAAGTTTACTTGTATAAGAAAGCCCAAAAAAATACCATATTCAGTTTGTCTTCTCTTTGTCAGTATATGCATCTGCAGGACACTTCATATTTAGTAAAGTAAGAGCAAAGTCAAACCCAGTTATCGTGATCGAGACCATGGCTTTAATCTTTCCATTACCTACAGGATCAGGAAAAAGTATTTTTCATCTAACAATGAAATAAAAATAAAATTATACTGTATAGAATGAGTTAGGTCTCTGCCTACTCTATTATTAATTTCCCGGGCATGATTTGGGATATGCGACTTTACTTATGCATGCAATTTGCTATTTTAGAAAGTTTGAAAGATTGCTGCCCAGCAACCACCGAAACCACTACAGATATCAAGGTTTATTTATTTTTGACACATGATTTGGCTTAAAACAATAACCAGCTAGACTTGTGCAAACTTTGTGTTTATCAAACGCAATATTTTATTAATCCACCCTTCATTCAATCGAAAGGCAACCAGTGTGTCAAATGCAAATCCGTTTCCACGTTTGTCTCTCAGAACTTGGTTTTGGGCTGCCGTCAACCCATGTTTTCTTTTAAACAGAGCCTCGTGTACGTGTATTTTTTTGGAAATTGTCGGCAGATGGGTGAGTTGCGGGTAATTCATTTGTCTTCTGAAAAAACTCTTGCGGCCAAAAACAAACTTCAAAGCTGGGAAAACTATCAATGACAACAAATGTAGCCCGCATCATCACGACACTTGGGTAGTTTGACACACCAAATGCAATTCAAAGCGGTTATCTTGCCTCAAATTCTACTTCATTTGCTAATACACAATCTAGAAGCGAAAGTGTTCTCAACTTGAAGTCTCACAAATGAACAAATCCCTTATCACGGTTTACTGAAGAGTTTTGAGGGAGTGTTGCTATTAGGACTTTTTGGAATGCGGCTCAACACTTCTGTCCATTCCTTAAACTTCAAACATCTATGGACTGCTCTTTTGGAGTTTCTCATTGCCACTCCGCTTGTTGTCACACAAGGTGAGTTTAGCCATAAATTAGGTTTAGTTCGTTCTCAGTTTATGTTCTTTCTCCGAGTTGTGATTATTACTTTTTATGCAGTAATGACACCTTTATTTTCACTCCAATACAATGTTTGTAACTGCACCTCGTTTTTGCAAAACTTGCAGATTCTGTGACGTATATCTATAACTATCATCAAACCAACTATAGACTTATAATGAATTTGTTGCGAATTTGTCTGTATTATTCTAGGCCCTCGGTAATTAAGACATATAGCATTTTCATCAGCTCTAGATTTGTTTATTCTTGCAAGTCTTTATTATAAACAATTGAGTGCAACTGGCTAAGAATAAAACAAAATCCCTGAATAAAACTGAGAATTCGTGGCGGATGAATAAGTTGAGATACAAAAACAGGCTTTTAAACGAATACTCGGTTAGCACTGGACCCCGTTATGACTCGCCGTCATGACCAAAATGACACTTAGAAATATTAAGTAAAAGTTTGCGTTGGTAACGTATTTCATGACCTCAAAAACTCGCGTGTTAAGTCAAAATTGTGAAGAGCTGTAAATGTTTGTTTCGCACTTTTCTATCGCTCGCTACCTACTGCTAATATAGATAATACTGTGGAGTTATAAGGACCAGATCAGTTTGGCCGAAGCTCGTCGATCTGTATACTTGAATTTCTTGGTATGTTCAGCCTCAAATTGTTCTCACTTTAAATTGTTCCTAGTTTTATATAAAGAATAACTATTCTAGTTGATAATTTAGGTTTTTATGGACTCTGAGCCAGAGATTGAGCATGAGACGGTTTTTAACTTGTTCTTAAAATTTGAGCAATATTGTTCGATGTGTTACTATAGAATTTGTTCTAATGGTGCTGGGGAAAAACTTGTAATGCGCATAACAATCATATTGAACACAACTAAGTCATAAATAATACAGAAACGCTTCCAAATATTAGATATTAGAAAGACCAAGTCACCAGTATATATATAACTGAAAGGCTCCCCTGAGCCAACTCGTGAATGAACATTGCCTTCTTTAGCAATTGACCACAATCTGCTTTTGTATGTCATTGAGCCTCTTCACACCGGGCTGATAAACCAGGAACGTTAAACATCTCATTAAAGTCGGCAAATCGAAAGGATTCGAGTGAGACTTGAAGTACTTATAGGTGCGGTTTTTTAAGAGACAAACAAGATTTAGCTCATCGGTATGTTTATTCAGTTATATTTTATTAGAAAACAGAAGTGATGTACATGACCCTTTGATAAGTTTTATATCATGCTAATGTCCAGCATTAACATAATTGTTTTAAATTATTATTATTATTACTATTATTCAGTATTATTGTTCTTCATTATTATTGTTCTTCATTATTATTATTATTATTACTATTATTATTATCAGTATTACTATTACCATTATTTTTATTTTTATTATTGTTATTATTATCATTATTATTATTACTGTTGTTATCATTACTATTATTATTACTCTTATTATTGTTTATGTTGTTGTTGTTGATAGTAGTAATAATAATAATAATAATAATAATAGTAGTAGTAGTAGTAGTAGTAACTTGCACAAATTATATTACTTTATCGTTCCTTTCATCTATATATTCTTTGTTTGTC
>JAOEHT020324111.1:0-18057 GCA_025448195.2 Parazoanthus atlanticus | reverse complement strand
AGCTGCTTTGTCTTAGGTTGAACGAACCGTGACAGTGCACATTGCTTTGTTCAATGTGTGAGCCCAAATATTTTTACCGGTTAGTTGTCAAGGTCAACGAACAAAAGAGACTTAGAGGAGGCAAAACGAGGAATTTAGAAAGGAGCAAATTTTTTTCAACTGTAATTAAAATATACAAAAATAATTTTCTTCCGGTTCACAATTTAGGAGTGGCATTTGCCTCCTCAGTCCTCATAGCTGGCTACGGCCCTGACTGTAATCATTGTTTTGTTAAAGCCTTTTTTGTTTCTCTTCTGTTCATGCACTTGTTTGAAATAATCCTTAATCCTTTTGTTCCTCATGTTGAGTATTATGATCATGTTTCTAGGATGAAGTAGTTCTTGAGATTTCAAGCTATGGGAATGATGACGTCACAAGTGTGTACTAGAATAATCAGAACAATATTAAAAGTTTTTCTAAATTAAGATTAAATATATTTGCATCGTTTTTCTTCTACTTAGCTAAAGAGCATTCATACACTCTGATTATATATTCCTATTCCTGTGAAAACCAAAACATTTGAAGTAAACATAGTTTGTTTCGAGTTTTTTTCATCCATTGCACTCCTGTGATGTCACCATGTACGTTGATTAATTTTAGCGAACTATGCTGGTCTGAGGGCAGTGTCCTGATACACTGATGTTTACTGCAATAAGTGGTGCAGACATGATCACACAACATGTCGTGCAGTTGCCTGAGTATGCCCACAATACTCGCTATGATATGTATGCTGATCGATATGCAGTGATGTAGCTACCTCCAGGCACAAAAGCATTTGCCTGCACAAAGTTCCTGGCAAAAACAATCAATTCCTCTCCACTGGATGAAGTAGAGATAGGCAGAGAGGTACGAAGGCCTGTCTACACAAAATTCCAAGCAAAAACAATCTTCTTGCCTACACTTGAAAGTGGCCCTGCCTACGCCACTGACATGTTACTCCCCTATAGCCCAGTATATATTCACATATATATTATACTCATTCTCGGTGTTTTGTTAATCTGATTATGTGAATTAGGTTTCTTTTTGTATTCTTACAGTTTAAAACGAATCCCGATTGTGTGTATATTTAGGAACATACCGTGCATCTGCTTTTGTGTCCACTTTTTACTCTGTGTGAATATATTACCCTTATTGCACGATGCATGGACTAATAGGGTTTCAATAGTATACATGAGAAGCTACTTTACTAGTTGCTAAGGAGTGCACAATTCATTAGCAATCTGACACATCCTTCAAGAAACCATTTAAATACCGGAAATTCAACAGCAAATTCCTGTTAGAAAATCATTCTGATATTAAGTGAGAGTTGAAATTGGAATTTGAACTTCTTACGTGCAATGGACAGTAATTATCAAAACCTTTGCGTTTAAAAACCGAAACGTCAGAAAACAAAATATTTATAATGCAATGCAGAGCAGTTTCCAAAGACGTTGATGGCAGAACAAGAGATGTACTGACTACTGTAGTAACATCACATCATAGTGTGAAGCAAATTCCAGCTAAGTATGTTCATTTTCCAAATTCGTTTTCTTAAAAATCAGCCATTTAAGAAAGGTCATCCTTGTGCATTTGTTTCTGCGTCGGAAAGTATAAGTTTGGATTATCAATTTATGTTCGACATCAAACACAGTCTTTTTGTGTACCATATGTAATTACCAAAGACTTACCAACTCTAAACAGCTTAGTGTATACAAAGTGTGAACAAGAACTGATGCACGAACGAACAATCAACGGGACGACCTGTTATGAAGTAGATGTGGATGTCATAGTACCACAGTATTGCGGTTAACTATTTTATTTACAGTCAGGTAGCATTTCCATGCAGGTTGACAAATAGTCACTATCTCACACTGACCGAGCTCAGTTGAAATGAACCGAAAAATGTTATACTTGCCTTTTTTAATGCGAAATGACGAAGAGCGATCGCGGTACTGTAAGCCGCTTTCGGTAGAAGGAAGGAAGAATGCAGGGAAGGCGGCTTTAGGGAACCTAACTGTCCATTCGGGAAAATCACTCCGCGCTACTTTTTATGCGATCACATTCTAAAAAAGCACGTGCACGTTAAAAACAGCCAGGTGTTTTTGAAACCGGTGTGTTTTCCTATTCGACTGTTAGCGATTTCTTTTGCTCGTGTAAACAGGCCTTCAAAGCAGAACCATGTCCTCGAATTTATGACAGTTTGGCCATATTATCGTTCTTTTATTGTGAAGAGCTGTAGAGTCAAGTGCGTACACTTTTTTATAAGAACATGTACAACGATACGAATCTCCTTCGAAAGGATCTGTACGCTTATCCAAAGTCATAAGTACTGTCTCTATGTAAGAACAGTCCCTATCTGGAAGTCTTTTCCCCCTCATACTGTAAACGCTAATTCTGTCCACACTTTTCAACTTGGAGCACGTACTGTAATATAAATTTAGTAACTTAAAATTTTACATTTTTTTATTTTTTTGTGTATTACGACTATTTACTCTTGTATCAGACTATTGTTAATTTTGCTACCAACCCATTACCTTTATCAACTTTTATAGCTTGCGGTAATAATTATTTTATTATTATTATTATTATTATTATTATTATTATTATTATTATTATTATTATTATTAATTATATTTTTAAAAAGATTAAAGATCAAACCATTGTCGCACCCAGAGCCGACGCTGCCTCCAGCCAAACGAAGGATATAGCCATGTGCTTAACCACTATGAAATCAAATTTCTCATTTCTTTCGGTCAGACGAGTGATTAATTTGAATCTTTATCAGAATGATACACAAAATTGGCCGAAGACGGGGGCTCTGGGTACGAGAATGAAATTGAAACTGCTTCACTTACATCAGTCATCAGAGCGAGTGAATGCTGGAATTTTGTGGTCATTTTGAAGAGGTAATAATTCTCTGTGCAATGTGGCAGACCAAACGTGATTGATAAACTGACTGATGCACAAACTAAACTACACGTAATACACATAATCCGTGGTCAAAGAAGAAATGGATGCGAGCTCTGGGAACGAGAATATAGCCAACAAATTTATGATCTTAGAATTCATTAATCAATATGGATTTTTTTCCTGAACAGACAGATTTGTCTTTTACATTAACCGATTAAGCAGAACAATCAGGGTCACGTCCGACTAACCGACGCAAATATTTTTAACTACGCAAACCGCGAAATAATATAGACCTTACGTTGGCCTTTTGTAAATGCCAGAAATGATAGGAGGAAGGCAAGCAGCAGCCATTTGATGGGTTTATCTAAAAAACTGCGACATTGACAACATTTTAACAACAACAAAACACAAAATTCACCAAACATCCTCTTTTCAATTTTCTGTTTTTAGTAACTTCGTCGATGTCACAATTCTTGAGATAAATCCCCAAATTTTCGTTGCTTACCGAATTCGACTTACTCTTTCCATTTCTGGCATAAAAAAAGGGTTAACTTCAAGTTTTAAATAACATACAAAACATGATATAGGTCTATTTTAGCACAACATGGAATAAGGATGTGCATACAGTTGTACTTGCATTGTAGAACCGGTAGATAAATCGCAAATCTCTCATAGTGGCAATGTGAATGCATTAGAGTTGGAGTTAGAGTTAGAGTTAGACGCGCAATATAAGTTTTATTTATTATGATTAATGATATGTTATTAAGAAAGTTCACGTTTCCTGTACTAAACTGACGAGACTAATGGCCCAAACGTCAGCTTTCAACCAAAGCTTAAGGAGAAAGGCATGTCATATCAAATTTTCCTGATCAAACCACATATAATATGGAAGTAAAATACTCAAAAATTAGGCGACCGTTTTCGCGAGTTACATTTTCTTGAAGTGCAAAACAAAGAGTCAGACATGTCCAAACCAGGGCTAGACACCAGTCTTTCAGGCCATTCACATGAATACATGGAACATGATGGAAGTTTGCGGAATCAACTTATGAATGAGACTCGCCAAAGGAGAGAACAAAGACACATTTTCAAACTTGGAACCTTAGCTCCCCACGGAATCATGAACGGTTTTCATTTACATTTCACCTTGTTTCAAACAATCTCTTAACTGGTTAGATGCTCCGAATTCCAATCTGGCTCGATTTGACTTTTCGATCCGTGTAATTTCCCCACAATTCCTCAGGTTTGCTCTGACGAAAGGCTAACGCTCGAAACGTCAGTTTTACACTAAACCTTACGGCAAAAGAACATACCATATCAAATCCTTAAACTACAATACTGGTAGCTCTATATATTTATATATTATACATCTTTTATTTTTTATTTTACATATCATGCTGTAACATACATTTTACATCTAGTTTTATTAGGTAGTTTAACATTAAGTAATTTTAGCCATTAGCTCTATTTGTTAATTATTATTATTATTATTCTCTCCCAATGTATGTAAGTTTGTAAACAATTATTTAATTTTTTTTTCTTCACTTTTTCTAAAAATTGTAAGAGCATTGAGCTTTGATAATGCTCCAAGAACTTTGTTATTACTATTATTGTAGATCAAACCACATATGTAAAATACCGAGACTGCTTCACCGGTGGTTGTGTTTGGTCATATTAAGTGCGAGTTACCAAAAACGGTATTAACGGTGAGAAGACATTCAAATATGTGGCAAGTATTTAATTGTGATATTTAGCAGATGTAACATTCACGTTTTCTAACAACGAGGATTCTTTAAATATTTGGACTTAATTCAAGCATACTTATAAACTGATCAATGCGAACACTGGATTATAGGAATCTCTTTTAAAAATATTGTTCTCTAGCTGACAGTAATTGCGTGTGGGTGTACAGACCACCCATGATGCTGCTTACGAAAGTGGAGTGTTTTTAACGTACTGAAGAGGGAAAACGTGACCTCGGAGAATGAGAATCAGTATTTGCTCTTGGAAAATTCTTCGAGTACGTAGATAAGCACAAATATAAGCACTTGGGTAAATGAGATACTTGAATTCTTTCTGGTCTAATCGTACACAACTCAAGGGTATACAGACCCATGCCACAAAAAGATATTGATCTACAGTGGTCGAGGTTGCTTGTATAATGTTAGAAATATACTAAGAAAGTTGTTGTCTTGTGTTTACGTTACGTAAAAACTTTTAAACAGTGGAAAGTTGAGGAAAAGCTCCCATACAATGAATATTGATGAACGCATTTCAAGAGTATGAAATCTTTAATTGTTCTGTGCAATAGTGAGACTTCACAATGGATTGTTGAAGTTGTAGTTAACAGTTGTTGGTGTCGGAGAAAAGGTAGACCGTCATGTTGTATAGCCGATACTTTGAGTCAGAGGGAAAAGGTATGTCTTTGCATCCTTTTCCTACCCTTCTTAAGTTGTGATATTTGCCTCTTCCGTCACATTTTCCCCCGCCATTGTAGAAAATGTTCGTTCGCATCATAACCGAGTTGCGTGAGCAAGTGTGTGGCGTGTACGAGAGCGTGAATGTGATTTAAAGACCTCGTTTACAATACACCGGATAGCTTTCGTACCGTTGTAAAATCATAGCGGATAGGCCTTCTGTTTACACTATACCGGATAGCTTTGGTACCGTCATAAAAGTCATAGCGGATAGGTCTTCTGTTTACACTTGGAACGATTTTTCCGGCCCAAATTTCGTGCCGTTTCGAACGTGAGACGCAACGCTTTCGAAACTAATGATATGTTCGGTTTTCAGTGTTGCGCGAAAAACTGTTCCTGGTTACATTGCAACGCAATAATTTGGATCGGTACGAAACCCTTTCCGGTATAGGTATATAGTGTAGGTCTGGGTGTGCGTGTATGCATGTGTTCTGCTATCTTGTTAAGAAAGAGTCAAGTTTTGACAGCTTGCCACTTCAATCGAAGACTAGCCGAAAAACCGCCTACACACTTTTTTTTGACAGAATCTTTGTTATAAGAACGTTGAAGTTGAAAAATACCCGAAAATTTATGAACATGCTAAAAACATACCTCAGGTTGAGACTATAAGAAAAGAACGTTTATTTCTATAAATTTTGAAAATGGAATGGAGAACCGCCACTAAAGATCGTGAGAGAGAAGTGCAATTTCACATTTGATTTTGGTAAACAGGCGATAGCAACGCATTTGGGTACACATATGAGCTCAGTTGGATGCTGGGAACAACCTTTGAATGTATACAGACAATTCCAAAAATATTGATAAAGCCCAGAAATTGAAATTCAAAAACAGACGTTCTGGTAAAAATATGAGTGCATGCATAAGAACTCCGTCTGTTGCAATAACTGTCTAATGTAAATATAAGCAAGGAAAACCATCTTAAATAGAATGTTTTCGTCAAAATGACGGGATTATCTAAGGATAAGTCGAGAAGGGAAATCTGCTCTTCTTTAATTCATACTTGAGCTGTGAGTTTTTGCTCTTTTTCCATCTTAAACGGATATCTGTCGCTTATATGAATTTGTCAATTTGGGCACATTTTATAAGCCCGCTTTTGGACATTCAGCTATCTCCGACGATATCGTGGGTGAAAGTGGAATAATGAATAATCGAAAAATGGGAAATGAATTAAGAATTGTGCGATCAATTGAGCGGTTTTCGCCGGTTGTCTTTCACATGGTTAACGAACAAAACCTCTGGACTTTTCTTTAGACCAAACGTTGTTACAAACATTGCTATTCCAAACTTATCGATTTGTAATATATGTATTATCGATGTCTTTTACCTTTCTTTGAACAACGAAGACAAACTGGAAATGAGTAATGAATAATGGAGGACAGTTGACTCTCGCTAACTCGAACTCCCGATAATTCGAACTTCCGATAGCTCAAACTCCCGATAACTCAAACTCCCGATAACTCAAACTCCCGATAATTCCAACTCCTGATAGCTCGAACTCTCGATAACTCGAACTCCCGATAACTCAAACTCCCGATAACTCGAACTCCCGATAACTCGAACTCCCCATAACTCGAACTCCTGATAGCTCGAACTCCCGATAACTCGAACTCCCGATAACTCGAACCCTCGATAACTCGAACTCTCGATAACTCGAACTCCCGATAACTCGAACCCTCGATAACTCGAACTCCCGATAACTCCAACTCCCGACAACTCCAACTCCCGATAACTCGAACTCCCGATAACTCGAACTCCCGATAACTCCAACTCCCGATAATTCGAACTCCCGATAACTCGAACTCCCGATAACTCCAACTCCCGATAACTCCAACTCCCAATAAATCCAACCCTCGATAACTCGAACTCCCGATAACTCGAACTCCCGATAACTCGAACTCCCGATAACTCGAACCCTTGATAACTCGAACTCCCGATATCTTGAACTCCCGATAACTCGAACTCCCAATAACTCGAACTCCCGATAACTCGAACTCCCGATAACACGAACTCCCGATAACTCGAATCTTTTGACGTTTCCTTTCAAGGTTCGAGTTATCGGGAGTCAATTGTATTAACAAACATTCGTCATTCCATCCAACACAAAACAGAGTCAGAGACGTGTCAAGTCTCCAGGCTCACGAATTGGGCTCCGTGAAACTCACGCATTTGAGGGTTAACTCATGTATTGCAGGGCAAATCTGACGCATACTGTAAAAGCAGGTCGATAAAGCAAATTTACGTTTTTCGTAATCTCTGTTTAAACGTCGGCAACATGTTGAGCATGATAAATGATCTAGACTAGTGCAGTTTTCAGTCAGTTTTCAGTACCAAGACTTTTTACGTGAGGGATCAAGCACATGACAAACAAAAATGGCGATTTGATGAATTGATTCTGGATTGTACAAGTCATTCGTGTAGCAAGTATTCGAGTACATTTATGGACTAAGTTAGATGTTTGGAAGAGCCTTTGAATTAGTTTATACAAACTGACAATCCCAAAAGAACACATTTAAGAACACTATGTCTTGAGGCTGAGACCCTGAAAAACGTTAAGAATGTTCAGCCTTAGCCCAAAAAATAGACATTTTTATAATAAATAAAAAGAGTGTAAGGAAATGGAATGAAAAGCGCAAGTTGCTTTCCTTGATGGACTAATTGAAAACCAACACTAGCATCAGCTAAAAATGCTGTTTGCAGCATCTTCGTGGCATGGTTAACTTTAAGACTCACTCCGACTGTTTATTCAAGTTTTAGTTACGGTTTTAGACTACAAGTACAACACTCTTTGCCTAGTGTTTGTGGACCATGTTTCTACCGTTTTATGGGAGTATTGCAAGCGCGTGGTGTTTTCCCGCCATTTTTTTTTGCGCTCGTCGCTCACGTAAGTTGTTATAACAGCTTTTTAAACAACATTCAACAACGATCTTTATTTCGAACAATTTTGTGCATTAACAGAATCTGGTAATGAGAAATAGTTAATCTAAATGATAATGGCTGCATGGTCATTTCGGAGGCTCTTAATTTGCAATTTCTTACGCCTAATAGTTATGTTGCGGCTGCCTCTCCTAAGTGTTCGACAAAACGGTTTGTGTTCTCGGTCGAGGACCGACATTTGGTGAAAAGAGAACATCAGTGTGATTTCAATTTGTATACTTTTGAGGTGACTGAACACAGTTATGATGTATTTGACTATCTGTACTACAGTATGACACCACGTCTCAGTGCTAATAGTTGATAAGTCCAAATTTTGTACAATTGAAATACATTACCAGGAGAGTCTATAGGCATTGACGTATTTGTGATTCTATCCGTTTCCATGGCAACGCAACAGTTCGAACAGAACCAAAAAATGTAGTGTTTTCTATTTTGCGAAAAAACTACTCATTATATTTTTGTTTTAATTTGCACACATGTCAATGAGATTGTGACGTTTTCACGTGATTATGACAGACAGATATTTATATATTTACAAAGATATGGTTCACTAAATTCTGAGTTACATTGACGATCTCCTCTGTCAGATTTTAATTTTTTTGCTTTTGATGACTGAGCCGTCATATCCTCTAAAATTATGCAATATATAATCAATTTCTAATGAACAGATTTCAAGCAAACTTAGAAAAAGTTATATTTTAGTGTTGTTTTGAAACTTCTGCGTTGCCATGGTTAGTTGTTAACAAATCATTATAAAATCATTGAATTGCACTCAAAAGGAAAGGGAGGGGTTGGGGAAAGGGGGGTTAGCCCCCACTTGCCTTGTTTGTTCACATATTCTAAGAAATAGAGAGGGAGCTTTTTTCGGACCTCAAAATTTTACCGTCCGACCAATCATCCAAATCTTTCTAGCAACTACAACCAGATAATGGGCGAGTGTTTTGACGTTAATTAAATAACGTCAGCATTGATGACGTTATTAAAAATATTCAAATTAAGTTTTGCCTTAGAAGTCTTGAAAAATTAGTTTTCTTTTGGTTGTATTCACAGTTTTAGTGTCTAAACTATCCGGATTGTTTTGATACAATTTCGGCGCAGGGCGTCGCTCGCAAGACGGCAGTGAACAAAGTCCTGAAGAGTCTGAAATAACCATCAACCAGTTGAATTTCGAACACTGCAGATAATAACAATCATTCTTGCTCTCGTAAAATCATCTTTGATATTGACCGAGCTTTAGGATGGTACGCTGAATCTTGAAAGTGGATTATTTTATAACATAACTGTTATCTGCGACATCACCAGTATATGCGATTTTGGCATCTTCCTTTTCCCGTTCTTGATCTTAGGCCACTTAAACGACTTGGGGGACTTTCAGGTTTTGGCAAGGCAAATCTTAGGATTAGAACATCTCCTGAGAATTCCGAGGAGTCTTCCAAACAACACTTTGTAAGGACCGGACTTCGTTTTCCTAGATGTAGTAGAAATTCATTTTGAAGTTTTACAAAAATTGCCCATTTAAAATAACCCACTTTTCAGAGCCGCTTTCCGTGATTTAAACGATTCAACAGATACTCTACCCGAAATGTTGATCGTTTTGAAAGCTAAAATGTATTTTACACAATATACTAAATTACTATAATTATTTTCCGAAGGCTTCTAGTGATAATAGTCGCATATGGTACAATAATTCAAAACTGGAAACATAACATTGTCGACTCCACTTATCCCAGAATGGGGATACAGCTTCTTAAGATAGTAAATTGTAAGGCAAATCCAATTAAGTAAACCTAAAATAACATCAAAAACCAATTTCTAAGGAAGCAAACCCAGTCTGTTGTTTAACTTGTAATGAGACTCCGGGTTAATTAGCACTAACCCACTTTCCAACCAAACCGTATGGGTGGATAAATGCTATAACGGACATTAAAGACATCTTTGACACAAACAGACTGTCCTCACTTATTAACCTTGATAGGTTCTTCAGTGATTTTTTCTCGGGACTGTGAGTGTGAATGTATGAGTGGTAAGTCTTTGCTAATTGTGCTAACATGTTTTAGCATTCTAGTGAGGGAAAAGCTTAGTTCAAGAATAATGTAATATTGTAGAATTTTATCGCCCTTTTGCTCAAGCGGAAATCTGAAAATAACACATTTTCAGTCTTTCTTGCTCTTTGAAAAATAGTCATGTCTGAACTCCAAAAGACCTAGTCAGCGTGTAAAATGCTTATAAGATAGAGCAAAAATCTCGTTCCCCAAGCATATGATGAACAAAAGTCGGCAAAAAAGTAGCGGTTTTTGTTCGCTTTGCACTTCGTTAGCGATAGATTTTGTGTTAATGAAACCAGTCGTGTCCAAGAAAATCATTGGCATTTTTTAAATAGCCCCTTAGTTGACTTTCCTTGGGCGTGTTTAACCGGTATTGCATTCACGCATGCCAACCGCTGAAACTGACTGTTATGTCATGGCGGTCTAATACAAACTTATAGCTTCGGAAAATCAGACGTTTTATTACGGTTGCGTTTGTAAATGGAAATCTAGAAACATCTTAAGTTCATTCACTTGCCACTTTATGATACCTTATGGCACCTTGTGTTAACTTATACAATACCGGTGGTATCTTGTGATATTTACAGTATTGGTTTGATAGAAGTGATAATAAGTTGCAAGGCAGCTGTTTTCATTTCACGAGTTGCCGCAATCAAAAGATGACCTTCTCGGCTTTCTCTCTACCTTGCATCGCCTTGTTAACAATCTTAAAGAGGACCGGTTGCCGCACACATGTGTCACTGAGTAAAACCAGCTGCAAACAGAGGCACGTTCGACCTGAAACGCTATCAGGCAGAAGAAAATACGCATGCATGAACTCCTGTTGTACGAATCTTACTTAAATTTTGATTCTGTTAAAGTCAATTTAAGGTTTGCAATGACATTTACGAATGAAGTCGCAAGATCAAGCAGAGAAAGTTACATTGAATAATACAGGGTAAAAACAATTTAAGAAAATGAATAACAATATGTTCAACTTTTAATTTCTGATTTACTCGCTCTCGGGTTATGCGCTCCTGTGTTTACCCGAGAAGACCTGAATCACAGTCTTTCATCCAAAGCTGGACTCCTTTGCTTATCATTAACCAGAGTTTAGTTTGCAGTTGCCGACCAAAAGGCTAAGCTATTTCAACTCATATCGACGAAACAGCCGCACTAACCAAAACGGACAAATTAAGAAAACCGGCCTTGTTTTGGTCAGCTAGCTGTGCTCTGAGGTGTTTCTTTTTTGTTGTGATTTTATAAATTATACCAGAGTTTCCTTCTTGAGAGTTTACATGTTTAAATGATGCTCAAACAGATTTTTGAAAGGAACATCCAATTGCTTAAAGTTAAACAATCCTGCACGGATAAATATTGCTTTTTCTTTATTTTAGCGCAGAAAGTCAAACGGCGGATTACAAAAACTCAAATCATCAAGACCGCCACACTAAGTTTCCAACCAGTTTGCACAAGAGTAGTTTTCTTGATTCATAATTTTATTTTATACTTAGAAATTAGAAGACTTAACATCGGTTTTTGAGACTTCGTCACCTCGAAAGTGTTGTACGTGTTTTTGTGTTACATGTAAATTACCGAAAGTCTTGGGGCTGGTCGGCCGCTGATAGGAAAATACTAACACGACCGCCTTGTGGCTGCAGAGACTTGTGCCAACCTGAAAAACGATAACTTAGTCATTCAAAGTTTTCCAAACTTTCGTACTTTTCAAATTCTATGCAAAAAGCATCAGTATTTGCCGGAGGGATAACTAATGCATGCGGTTCAAATATAAACTTCTATCACAAGCACAAGGTGAAGCGTTCATACTCTTGTGGCGCCTTCAGAGTATGGCCTATTTCACGGCATTTGTGAAACACATGCTCACTTTTAAAGACTATCTTATAAGATAATGCGTTTTTGATCATAGTTTATCACTGTTTCAGAATTTTCAGCAAGGTATAAAATGTTTAGCAGCAATTCCCAGCTTTTGGCTGTCAACTATAGAAAATGCCACGACGATAGCCCGCAATGTCATGGTTATATTGAACGTGATAGTTTTCATTATTTGGAGTTCCGCTGCAAAATATGTCTTCACGTATGTCATGGAGCTCTCCACATACTTAACACTCTAAGGAATGTTTCAAACTGTACTAACTATCTTGTGTTTAGGTAAACGACGCTAACATGTTGATCCCATTCTTTCCTAATTTTCTTATTTCAATTGTTATTTCCCGATGTCCGGCACGTGTTGTGAAAAGTTGACAGAATGATCAAGAATATCAAGCGAGCCGCTTAGAGCACAACGAGTCGCTTTATCATTTTAATGGTGTTCTGATGTGTTCGTTTTAATTGTCATCTGCTCAAGAGAACTGGTCACTGATGGTACTTCAAAGGCGGCAGTGATTACATTTACGTTGCTCTTTAGAAAACGTTTTAGCAACTTATGCCGACACCGCGACACGCCTTGACTAATAGCAGTATTGACAAAACTAAGCGGCCGAGAAAAAAGGTGAGTTGAATTTCACTGTATAGGAGCGGAAAGAGTAAAAACCGTTACATCACTTCACAAGTCATCTGGTCACGTTTGTTTAGGGTGGAAAAACTCCGAAGAATGTACACATAACTCAAAGCATTACGCGAGCCCTACAAATTTCTTTCTTTCTGGGAGTCTGATTCTGACACATGCTAGCAGTCGAAATATACAGACGAACAAATTCACAGAGGTCAACCTAGTCCTAGATGAGAGATGATCTATTTCTTGAAGAAAGTAAAATTCAGAAATCCCGATGTTAATGGATTCTTCGATTCGGTAATTATATTTTTAGTAAGAAACCCACCCCACATATTTTGTGGTTACTATTGATTACATATATTCAATTCATCGCACCAGGGGAGCTCTTTAAGAAATTCACGTGGTATCGGTGTCTTTTGTTTATAGCTGCCTAGCCTAGATCCTCCCATAAAGTGATAAATACATCTTTTACTGTCTTTTATTGGATTCAAATATTTTTGAACGACTGTAAACAATAAGGCTTACTACCAGTAAAATATCTGAGATCATCTATATATCTGTAATAATCAATATTTTAAACAGTGTCCTGCATTTTGAAAATCACGCTGAATACCAGCAACACTTTTAGGGAAGTGAAACCTTTTTCCAACTTTGGCGGTAGAAAAGCTCTTCACAGGAGTTTGTATTACACATGATGTTTCTACTAGTGAATCTATATGAAAAGATTTGACTGATAAGTTATGATTATGATTATGATGGCATGTGATTGCACCGACATCCACATGGTGCGCAAGAATCTAACACTCCAAATACAATAAGTCTGTCCCAAATAAAAAATGAAAACTGTGTTAGCTACTGAATTATTAACTGTATAAACATGATTTGTATATACGACTTTAGTACTATTTATAAGTTTTCTGAACCAATGAGTACAATTTGTGTTTTAATAAAAAAAGAATATATTAATTATTTTTCATCTTTATTTACCACGTTAATAATTAGTAGTGTTTTCCATTTGTAACTAACCCAGGCGGCTTCCCTAGTGTCAAAATTAGGTTGCGGAAATTCTTGCATTGAAGTGTATCACTTTCCCTTAGTAATGACAATACTTTTAGGTTATGATGTTGACTGGTGAAAAAGTAGAAAAACATGTCCTTTGACATCTTTGTATTGAAGTGAAGATTTATTATTTGGATTTTTTCTAACTGTTTGTGCAGACATTTTTGTGTTTGTGAAGACACGAGACGAAAAAGTAAACAAACAAAGCATGACCACAAAATATGGTGTAAAATATATAGAGCCAGGTATGCATGAAGTTTTAAACATATCATATCATTTGGAACAAATTAAGTATGAAAATCTGGTATTTCTTTCTTCGATTTCATAATTCACGATAGTGACCGTGCATTTCGGCACATAGTTCATCTTTTAATCTCGACATTGACTGAGACCAAACAAGTTTTAGTCAGGATGATTACCACCTTGTCAGATCTCTCTGTGGCCGTCACCACTTTGTAAGTCCTGCAAAACAGGTGTTTCAAACATTTTGATTACCTTCAAATTCTATTCATGAAGTTTTAAGAGAGCATAAAAGTTTCGTCATAAAGTTCTGCTCTTAAAAGAAACGCATTCACAAAAGGAGGTGTTTACAACTCTGACACTTTCTAAAACTGAACAAGGGGTCAGTCTAGTTTAGAGCTTGTGTTTAATTTCTCCGACCACAGTTTAAGATTTTAATCTGCTGGTTAAAACTTTAGGCTTGTTTTTGGTAAAATGTCAAAATTGTCTGCTTTTTGGAACAAATGTCAAGGGCAGTCTATAAATTACTCATGTACGCATGCAAAAGATCGATGAATAGACTTTGACTATTCTAGACGATTCTTCATAACCAAGTTTTCAAGTTGTAACTGATAAATGTTTTAGAAAATGGATGGGATAAATGAAAGATAATTCCTTGCCTTAGTTGCTGAAATGGAACAGGAAATATGTAAATAAGCTACAATTAACAAACACTTTTTTATCTTAAATAGAACCGTCTTTTGTTGAATCGACAAACCAAAGGCAAATTCTTGAACGTTTGAAATCAGGGACTGTCGCGGGCCAGGTTAGTTTGTACAATTAATGAATACTGTTTGTTGGAAAAAAAATTTGGTTGTGGTCTCTGGAACCCTTTTATTTTTTCCTGGCCTATTTCCGATTCAAAGTTAAACCTGCAAAGACTGCAAACGTATTTTGAAAAACGCGAGGAAAGAGGGAGTTTCAAACCAGACTGGCAAGTTCAGGTCTCTGACTGACTGCAGCGACTACAAACGATCTGAGGGATCCGTGCAGAGTCTCTCTTTCGTTTTGTTCTTCGTAGGACGTAACGGATCTCTGCTCGCAGGGTATGAAACCTTCACCCGTTTTCAGACCAAAATCAGTACGAGTTTCAGACCTGATCTGTGTACTTTTGGTGTAAATATTCGATCAAGGCCCTAAAATGTCTGATTGTTCGGTTATGTTTTCACAGTTTACTTGCAAAACAATGCCCAATCTCAGACCAAAACCGGACTCAAAAATCATACCAACCCTTTGGAGCGGAAGATACTTAAAAACTGAAAGAGTAGTTTCTAGAAGTGAAATATAGTCTGTGGCTGTTGTACAAGGAAAGCGGAGATTGTTTTCAAGGTTTTGCATGGGAAATTATTATGTGCATATCTGATGTATGGGTGAACTTTTTTTATTTATCTATATATTTGCAGTCAACCCATCACCTTTATTAGCTTCTATATATAGCGGTAATTATTATATTTAAAGATCAAAGTAGTATTTGGCTGGGGGCAAGGCAATTTGAAGACGAGCCCATGGGAGGATCAAAGAAATTTCTAAAAAATCCATGCTCTATAGTATAATGTCTTCGAAGAGTTCATAGAATTTAACAAGTAGAACTAAGGCTAACGTTTGCAATCGATTTCGCTATAGAGGCACTGGCAAGTTGTGTATCATTGATTGACCCATTTGCTTCCCCACCCCCTCCATTCTTCGGTCAGTTTTCCATTACCGTTATCTCACAAATTGGCTTGGCCCAGGGCATTTCGGCTTTCGACTTCATTTTCAAACTACGTGATCAATAAAAAAACCTTATCTATGGTTTAATTTAGAAGGAAAAGACCTTGGAGCTGCAACTAGACTCGGAACAAAACAGCAGGACGAATTACGGGACATGAAAGTCTTGAGGGAAGAAACCTTGAGAGAAGAAACCCTGAAAGGGATTCTCACGCAGTATAATGAAAGATATCCGTCCAAGTTTTTAGGTTACTTTTAACAGCAGTAGATGTCAAATGGTTTTGTTTCGTGATCTCAAACACGGCTTTAGCCGCTACTGCACGACAGGGGACTGGGAAAGTGCAAAGGTGTTTTAAAACACGCAAATCAGCCTCGGTCCAAAGACAATCATTCAGTTCATAAAACATTCCTCTTATCAATGTTGGTCAGCATTTGTTAGTTCTCGAAACATAAATCTCTACAGCAAGTTCACTTTTAACTACAGCTACTTTAAGGTAGAGCTCCTGCGAATTTCCACCTAAAGTATGCAACAAATAGTGGGGGCGGTGATACTGTACTTATGTTTGTCGTGCCATTATCACTGGACCACGATTGACATTAACAAATAGATTTTTCGCACCTGGAAAAGAACCAAGTGGGGTAAATAGAAACCTCAATAATCCTAATCTGAAAAGTAAACTTCTTAATGCAACTGCTAGATATTAAATTAAAACATGAAAGGGTCAGCATATCATAAAGTAAGTATTTCTAGTTAATTTTGACCTAATTTTAGCTTGTCTAAAATCATGTCGGCGTTTTCCTGTCATACTTAAGTCTTTACCCAAACTGTACTGAATGGCTGCTATATATGTATTATGTCATAAAAAAATATTTTTAGTGGAGTCAAGTACACAAAAGCGGATCTTTCCATCTTGGCTGTGCGTGCTACTACAACAACAATCATGTATAAAACAATTAACGACTTGATAAGCTAGGCCGGCCAAGTGCAAATACTCACAGGTCAAACAAACTCTTTATCTTGTAAATCGTATTTCTCTCTTCTAAAAAAATGACCTAGCGACAAAGATTTGCAAGTGCTTTTCTGTTAAAACTAATTAGAAGTAAAAAATATGTGGATTCATCAACAAGAGTTGGTATAGTTTGCTTTTCGTCCTCGTGTTTATGCGGAAGGCATTGGAACATTCACATGTCGAGCGAGCGCCCTTCATCAGCGCAAAATACAGGTACAGGTAATCTTTATTTAACTAGGGTGGTCCCTTCAGTATCATAACACTGGTATCAATGGGAGCCCTAGAAAATCGTGGCTTTCTATTGCCCATATCAACTTTTATTGATCAAACCTCACAAGAAGTTGTTATTGTTTTTTTTAAACTCAACGTGACCCTGTCGTGCTTTTTTGTTAATCCGGGACGAATCTGGGAGAATAAGAACTAAAATTTTAAGTACATAAAAAGACCCACGAAAAACTGCTAATCGGTTTCACTTCGTCTGATGTGAAACATCCACGAATGACAAATCGGAAAAGCTCTATTCTCACTTATATGTTTAGAGTTTCCTGGCATCATGTAAAAGCTAAGATGTATTTGTTACTATTTTACACGCCTTTTTCATTATATTAAAGAACAAACGGCTTATAACAATTTTTAAAGGCTCAGATTTGTCCAAATTTTAAGAGCAATGTATGAAAAAATAATACTGAAGGAGGCGAGTCTCGACCAAATTTATCTGGTTCTTATAGAAAATGCGTGCAGCTCCATATTTACAGATAGCCATTGTCTTTTTCAAGAACATTTATTAGTGAAGAAAACAAATAATGTGTGTGCGGAGGTTATTAGCGCAGTTGGGAATATCTCTGACTGCCAACCAGGAGGTCCCGGGTTCAAGGCCTGGTCGAAGGTTGATTCTTTCGACAGGGACATTAAGCAATTGGTCTAGTCTCTTGAAATGCTGTCTCAGGGGATTTAAAAGAACCCACTACTAGTTTGAGCCCAGATCATCCTTTTCTGCTGGTCGGCTGCCGGCACCCTTCCAACTGTGTCCCAGTTTAGCTTTGATTCTTTAGTCTCTCTCTCTCTCTCTCTCTCTCTCTCTCTCTCTCTCTCTCTCTCTCTCTCTCTCTCTCTCTCTCTCTCTCTCT
>JAOEHT020324020.1:0-10048 GCA_025448195.2 Parazoanthus atlanticus | reverse complement strand
CCTTCGTTTCTCATTTCTCTCTCTCTCTCTCTTATTATTTTTCTTTGCGCCTCCACGAAGGCCTGATCGCAGGTTAGGACGTCCGAGGTTTAAATATGTAATGCCTCTGCAAAAGTAGGCAGTAATCTCCTAATTCAGTAATTGACAGTTTTTGTAGTTAGGCGTTAGTTCTAAGAAGTACCATACTACTGTGGTTCTCTTCAAAAACTGTCACCACCAACATTGGTAATGCTGCAAGTTTCTTTAATCAAATGTGAGCACTTTTTAATTCGAACACTGACATAATCTCAACCTGTTGCTTGACAACAATGATTCTGATTAAGTCGATTCAAAAAGATTTCCTTGAACATAACATTTATTTTATACAATACTGTATAAACAACGGATTTGCATCCTTCGCGTAAACTAACATAGTGCAACAGCAACGTAAGTTCTATGCCAGAAAACGACATCAACTAGAAAACGTCTAAACAAAAATGAAAACAACGCTTTGCATTGCCTTCTCGATTGATAATGATGCATATTATTGGGATATACAAACTTCTGCGAAGTTTAATTGAGGTGTCAAATGCCCCGGGGAGTCGAGACCTGAACACTTGTCAAATTCCCGGCTATCTGGGACATAACTCGTGTCAAATGCCCGGGGGGGGATGGGCACTCTTGGATTTGACTCATACATTAAGACAACTTAAGGCGACAGTAAGGGAAATCGACCCGAAAAACCAGGACGACTTTATGCAACTTTGCGCGATTTAAGGCAATTTTAGGTACCAGAGTAGGACTACTATCTAGCCTACTAAGGGACCAAAGTCGCCATAACTTTATGCTACTTAAGACGATTTAAAGAAAGTCATCCTGAAAAGTCACGGCGACTTTATGCGATTTTGCGCGACTTGAGACAACTTTAGGTCTCAGAGTAGGACTACTACCTAGCCTACTAAGGGACCAAAGTCGCCATAACTTTATACGACTTAAGACGATTTGAAGAAAGTCATCCTGAAAAGTCACGACGACTTAATGCGATTTTAAGCGACTTGAGGCAACTTTAGGTCTCAGAGTAGGACTAACCTAGACATGCAATTAGGCCAAAGTCGCTATAACTTCATCCGACTTATGGAAAAATTGGCGTTCAAATCATGGCTATGCGATTTTGCGCGACTTAAGGTGACGTTGTGCGACTTAAGGCGACTTTGGTTCCCACAGTAGGCCTGTAGGACATCTTAGTCTTCAGTAATATTTATTGTTGTTCACAATACTAGATCCCCGTCAAGCACAAGATCGTACTGGAGTATATTTCCACTGTGGGATGCTCCGTGTCGCTGATATCCGTGATGCTGACGATCGTGATGACCCTGTGTTACTGGCCACTGCTCAAGGGTGCTCGAGTCATTGTCTTGATCAACCTCTGCGTTGCCATCGGGGCGGCCTGTGCCCTGGTCTTGGTTGAGCCTTTTGCACGTGATCATGAGGTTCGTAATCGAACCCAGTCCCCCACAGACAACTCTAGCTAGTGGTAACTTTATTATTCGAAATACAGAAAACGTGCACCATGCCTCCACACGGGCTCTCCGGCCTGAAAAGGGGAAAGAGTTAGGGGGGGGGGGGGGAGACAAAAAAAAAATTTCTCCACTGGAGAGCCTGTTCACAGGTTATCGTGTTATTGAAAACACAAGGAAGGATGAAAGAACGCGAAGGATGCGTGGGGGGAGCATGACGCGAAGTGGAATACTTTCGAAGCACTGCGAGTTTTTTTTTTCATCTTACCAAGTACTTTCAACAACGGTTGAGGTACAACGTGAAGTAGAGTGCTTTCCCGGCTGCTTGAGTGACTTTCATCTTCCTAAGTGCTTTCAATAACAACTGGAGGAACAAGAAAGCGTTGTCTGTTTCTTTTATAAGATGTTTAAATTTTTCTACTAAAAATTTCGGCAGTGAAAGTCACTGTATCGGGTAGGGCCCTCACGTGGGCGTTCTTTAGGGCATCCGATATCGATGAACGTTAGGTAGCCAATGAACGTGCTCGTGTTATCCGTAGCATGAGCAGGTGTGGTTTAAAACAGCTATAGAGTCTTAGAGATTATTTAGAAATAATCTTAAATGATTCATTACCACAAAAGTGATACAACTTACTCTAGAAAATTGCGTATAAGAGCAAAAAATTACTTTTTCAAATTTGTACCCAACCTACCCATTGTTCCCTGATGGGTTCTGAAAACATTTACAAATTTTGATTTGCATGTTCAATTTTTATATTAGAAACAATTACGGTGCAGTTGTTTTCTGTTAACGAAAACTGGCTCTTCGTGGAATTTCAGTCAGTCAGTCAAAGAACTAAACCCATATTGCATTTGATTCTCCAGTTTCCATTTCTTTCGTTTTGACAATTACCGTAAAATTCCGAATATAAGCCCATGGGCTTATAGCTTTCAAAGCACTTTTTAATGGGCTTACTTTTGGGGGGGAGGGCTTGTATTCGGAGGGAATTTTGCGTTTCAAAATTGTTTGGGATTATGACCGGATGGAGTTTTGCATCTCGAAATCTTCAACTTTAAAATGGCAGTAGACACACGTTAACAAGTTAAATGGTCATTTTAATTGTCTTCAAAGACTGTGAAACACTGGCAATAATCTAGTTAACCGTATTTGAACGAAACAACAGCTCTAAAGCTACGTTGCGTTTTTGTCTATTTCAAGACTATTATTAGGCCCCCTCAATTATAAACCCATGGGCTTATATTCGGGGGGGCTTATAATCGGAAGGAATTTTGCGTCTCAGATTTCAGGGGCTTATAATCAGTGGGGCTTATATTCGGAGAAACTTATATTCAGGGGCCTATATTCAGGGGGGCTTATATTCAAAAGTTTACGGTATGTTTGTTAGACGCATTGTCGAAAATTTTTATGTTTACTATTGAAGTTATTGTTTTTTTCTGATGGGGTCGAAAGATGACAAAGTTAGAATTAGTACTTAATGTAAGTTTAATGGCAATAAGCCAGGGAAACCAATTGACGAATTGCACACACCTTAGGAATCCCTCTGATAATCAGTTACTCTTTAAATTTCACTTTTTGAGAAACGGCTTGTTGTCTTCCGTACAATTCAAATTAGTTATAAATTCTTGCACTGACGTGTCTGAAAGCTGTGCAAATTTTCTGCAGCGTCATTGAGTTGTTTAGTTCAGTGGTTCAGGAATGAAAATAATTTACAAGGAACTTCAACAGCTTGAAAGCCTGCCAAGCTCTTGAAATAAAATAGAGCAGTTAAATTCATGTTTGAAATTATTCAAGCTGAAAGGATCATTGCATGCAGGAACATTACTGGTCCGTTAGCACTTTTGGCTTGAGATAGCACCATTGCATAACGAGTCTTGAAAATTAAGGAGAATCATTAAATAGAGAGCCTCTTTGCAATATAGCCCCCGAATTAAGGGTGAAAAACAGTCAACTGGCGATCAAGGGAAGTTATATAACAACTTTAGTTATTGAACTTCAATTATGTAGCTTAAAACATTTAAATAACACTTTCTTCTCAAACACTTAGCTTAAAACTTCTATTTTGTTAGTAGTAGAAAAAGGGATTTGTCCTCACAGTCATAATGTATGTAATAATTATGGAAGCTAATGTATATGTATGTTCGTGTGGATGTATGTACGTACGTATATACGGACGTGTGTATGTATGTATGTATGTATGTATGTATGTATGTATGTATGTATGTATGTATGTATGTATGTAAGTAACTTCAATGTTACAAAATTTAACCGTGCACACTGAGTGATAAAAAAGCTCATAAATAATGGGAACAGGAAAGTCTTTGTAATTTTTTTTAAAATTAAGAAATAATACTGATCAACATATTAAAGAAATAATAATTATGATTAATGATGTTATTTCCAAAAATAATTGCTTGATAATTTGATTCCTTAATGGTAAGTTATTAGTTTTGTCTTTTTTAGGTTTACTTCAAGTTTCCTTGTTTGGCAAGGGATTTTTAGAGGATGTATTTGAAATCTTGTAGTTGGCATGTGAATGCTGCCTACAAATTAACATTGTTTGGTATTACAATACTGGATAATTTTAACAATAAAAATTCCGGTTCTAACACAACGGCGATATTAGATTCTGCACAATATAATGATCTGGACAAAAACTGAGTAGTGTTTTTAAAGTTATTTCAAAAGTCTGCAAATCAACGTCGATCAAAACCATTCGTTGTTCTACTGCCAGAGATCGCATTGCGTCAAGGGTCTGTACAAAAATATCAGTTTTTGATATATATATAGATACCTTTTTGAAAAATTTAAAAACATTTAAGTTCAATCTGTTTGTATTGTCAGGATTGTTATGTGTTTAGGTATAATAATATGTAGGGTACTGAGAAAATGTCAAACATGTTTATCTCAATGCAGAAACACTTACAAGTTCTAAAATATATTCTTAGTTAACAAATTTCAAACAAAGTTATGTATCCACAATTTTTCCTCCTTACCGTTTACTTATCTTTCTGTTTAGGGATAAATATTAAGAGATAAACATAATAATAAACAATAATTATATATATTGAGACAATTATCAATTTACGGAACTTTTGTGCCTAATAATTATGGTCATAAAGATGAACAGCAGAAGAATTCAAAGATTGCATCCTTCAAGTTCCGCAATAACAGAAATGCACTTCCAGTTTAATATCAATGATAATATCGATATTTGCTTACAAAGTTATCATCTCCGGCATGTGACTTAATGTGCACACATGAATTTAGAACAATTAAATTGAAACGATAATTCAGTAAACAAACAACAGTTAAGTTACATGCTCGCTGAAGCAGCATATCGCGTATGAGCCACATTTTGTGTGGTTTTACAGCTGAGTAAGTTTGAAGTGTTTTTCCTTCTTTTAAAGCCAGTGCAATCATTCTGAACGCATTGTGTTCCTTTGCTAGGGATCACAGCTTGAGCTCTTATCGGAGAGGACTGTCGATCACCAACGGAACTCCCTTGTTTCATCCTCCATAGGTATTTGTTTTATATAGATTTAATAATGATTTGTTCTTTGCTAAAGTCTATCGAATTCACTCTTTGCTGATAGTAATATTCAGTATAACGAGCCTTATCTTTTTCTTTAATGTTGAGGTACTTGTACTTGTGTCGTGTAATATCTTCAAATGATGCTTCACCTATGTCTTAAACATCTACGTTAAAATTTAACAATTAGAAAATTCTTAGTTTTACCATGGTATATCCACTATAATTCTAACACGTCAAAACTGTCTTGTGATATATTTGCGTATTGATGATCACTTGTTATAAAAAGTTCTTATCCCAGTGTGGGTTTCATCATCAACGTTTAGACTCTTCTTGAAACAGAACTTCATAACATGATAGGGAAAGAATTTATATATATGGCTGAATAAGCTGACTGTTTTCTTTACTAGGTAGACAACTCTGATGTCATGTATCTGCGAATGGAGTTGGTGCTTTTGTTCTTGGTAATTTTAACTGCAAAAGGACAAGCGCGAGGTAATTTCAAGTGTAAAAATTGAAACATTTGTTTCTACAAAGAAGCAAGGTAACGTAATTTTTTTTATTAAACTCGATGATATTCCTTTTCATTATTTGAAAGAACACTTTATATCGCCGAACACCAACGAGAATGGGTCACTTTTCTAACTTACAACTGTTTTGATTAATACTACAATAATATATATTTTAGTATAGAAAAACTCATAATCATAATTTACGCCGATTAAAACATAAACATTGCATAAACAGTTTTTGGGAAAAAAAATAACAGTAATTTTCACCTAAAATTTGTTTATATAATCTTTTCAAATGTTTTGCTCAAAACGTAGCTTTGTAACATTTTAATAACCTTCATGTTATATACAGTACCATCCGCAACCGCTACAACTCCTACAAGAAATTCCACGACTCCAAAGTGCATTTCTCCGTCTTCTTGTTCGCCGCCTTTTATTCGAGGAAAAGACTCCCGTGGATGTGCAATCTGTGTTAGAGGTACACACAATTCCATTGCTAGAAATTTTCTGATGCAGAATACATGAAGATATCTTAAAATACTCATCCTTGACATAATATTCTACATTTTAACCCAGTTACAAATACTCGCGTGCCCTCATTAGCTAAGAAAGGTCATAAAGTAATATAAAATCTCATGGCGAAAAGGTCAGGCAACATTCCTCTTCCGATATTGATCTCCTTGGTAGATACCCCGGCTCGTCAGAAGAAAACCTCAGAAACTAATTTTATACTTACTAAAAACAACAAAGTTTTGCAGAATCAACTCCACTGGGATTCCAAATTCTTGTGGCGAATTCTGTATACGTAAACATGAAGAAACAAACACTTTTGCGTCGCCAGCCATTTTATATATTTTTGTTGGAGCTGTTTTGAGTTGGCAACATGAATGGTGGGTTATAAAATATCTGTTGGTTTGTCTGACCATTTCTCGGCTGCGGGCAGGATGTCGTCCAATAGACGCGACGCCATAAAGGGTCTATTTACAAACTAAACCTTTGAACCAAATTTTTATGCAAACTCGAATTCAATGGTACCAGTTTGATGTTTGTGCCCTTTGTTAATATCTACCAGACGAGAACAACAGACAATGCTCTACATGCCTGTCTTTCTCACCATTCGATCTGTCCAAAAAAGTTCTATATTATGTAATGTAAAGGCGATCTAAAGATAATACAATGTATGGTAATGTATGTAAAGGTAATGTAAGGGTAGTGTAATGTAATGTAAAGCCATAATGTAAAGGTAGTGTAATGTAAAGGTAATGTAAAGGTAGTGTAATGTAATGTAAAGGTATTGTAAAGGTAGTGTAATGTAAAGGTAATGTAAAGGTATTGTAAAGGTAGTGTAATGTAAAGGTATTGTAAAGGTAGTGTAATGTAAAGGCAATGTAAAGGTAGTGTAATGTAAATGTAAAGCCGTAATGTAAAGGTAATGTAAAGGTAATGTAAAGGTATTGTAAAGGTAGTGTAATGTAATGTAATGTAAAGGTAATGTAAAGGTATTGTAAAGGTAGTGTAATGTAAAGGTAATGTAAAGGTAGTGTAATGTAAAGGTAATGCAAAGGTAGTGTAATGTAAAGGTAATGCAAAGGTAGTGTAATGTAAAGGTAATGCAAAGGTAGTATAATGTAAAGGTATTGTAAAGGTAGTGTAAAGGTAAATCAAAACGTTTTTCACTACTTTGTCACTCGAAAGGGTCTGGCAAAATCGCTGCTTCACGGAGGCCATCGCACAAACAAATAATGTGTTAAAATGAAGTGTGAGCTTAGTACCAAGAGAACTCTGGGGGAGATCGAAAAGAGGACATGACCAAACCTCTCCCCTAATTTCACCCAGTAAGGAATCCTTGGCTGATTCAACAAGCTGCATCTAAAATGCTCTTTGAACATTACTTAGGACTGCTGCATAGCAGAAAGAAAAAGGATGTTTGGGTCTTGTAAGTCCACAAATGGGGGTTTTCTGGAGGCGCTTTTTCACTTTTGAAGTCCCGGTTACAGCGTCATCTTGAAATGTGACGCGTTACCTTTCAGTACTAGGCTACACTCTTGCCTAATACAATGTTGAAAACGAGAGGGGGACTGGCGCTGCAACCGTAACACGTCACATTTCAAGATGGCTCAATCAAGAATTTCAAAAGTGAAACTTCAGAAAAACACAAATTGTTGGATTTACAAGACCAAAGGGTCGTTTTTCTGCTTTGCAGCAGATCTAAGCACTGTCCAAAGAGCATCGTGGTTGCAACTTGTCGAAATAACGGAGGATCTCTTTAGAGGGAGCTACAACTCGTATCGCGTATCGAATTTTCCGCACAGTTACATCCGCATACTCTGCCGATATTTCAGTTTCGATTTGAAGAATCAAAGTTTTGAATCATAGCGACACAGTACCGTAGTTGGTAAAGATTTACAAATATTTTGAGAATGCTTTTGAGATAATTGGGGAAGAGAAAAGATGGGGGACAAGTTGTTAACTTTGAATGATTTTTAAGTGTTGTTCTTTTACTTAAAGTAAGTTTAAAATCATTTTTGGAGTTAATATTGAATGGACGAACGCCAGCTCGTATGCTATCCAAGGACTGGCCCTTACTCGCTTAAGAACAGTGCTTGTTGCGTTCTTATAACATTTTTCCCTTTTAAATCTCCTCTCCAACCTCCCTAATCAAATACGAGCTGTAGCTCCCCCTTAAAGAAGACAGGGTTTTTTTTTAGTTGTCATTTAGTAACTGTGATCACTTAGCGTGGCTCCGCCTAAAATGCTCTTCAATTGGTCTGGGATTTAATGGAGCCGAAACCAATTGTAGAATTGTACACATTTTAGGAATTCTACTTATCAGTTGTCGTTTTAGTATGGCATTTTGTTGTCGTCTGTACAGGTCCGATGATGCATTTTCTTGTTTATTTGCATAGGCGTGTTATGCGATGGAGTGCGTTGTACACGACCATATTCAATCTGTGGCCGGAGTCGGTTTTACGGGCGACAGTTTTACGGCCGTCGGTTTTACGGCCGACGATCTTGTCGTTGTCCGCGTCAGTGTTATTGGTACAATCCTGTCTGCGGCTCGGATAACAAAACATATAGCAGTCAATGTAACCTGAAGTGCGCATCCTGCAGGGCGAACAAGCTCATCACCATCAAAAAGCGTGGAAAATGTTCGGGTAAGTGCTTGCTAAAGGCCTGTTTACACTGGAGAAGCAAACGCAGACGCAAGCGCAAGGACATTCACACTGGGGACGCAAGTGAAGCAAGCGACGTAAGCAACGAGGTTGCGCATGCGTGATTGTCTCTGTCTTTGGCTCACGTCTGTGTCTGCGCTTGCTTCAACTCATTTCACACTAGAAAATTCGTGAAGCAAGAGCAAACGCAAGCGCAAGGCGTGCACAAGAGGGAGGACAATTCCCTTTTTCTTTCTGTTTTTCTTGCTTCTGCGTCTGCGTCACTTACATTCACACTTGTACTTTCTGCTCCTGCGTCTGCGTCTACGTTTGTGTCTCTAGTGTGAACAGGCCTTAACAATTTGTAGTTTCGTGGAAGCTCCTCATATTAATGTTATGTGACCTATACACGTACGTTTTCTAGCTTGTGATTTTGAACGTGGTAAACGCGGATTTTTACTATGACGTCATCATTGTGTATTTTACCTCATTAGGCTAATATAAAATAAATCCAACTTCAAGATTTAAAGACAATTTGTCTGTAAGTAGAAAGGAAGCATAGCACAGTTAGTATTCACAATATTCAATTTAATAATAGTTAGCAATATCAATTATTATTTAAGATACATTAATAAGAAGAATGTGCTGAAATGTGTTGATAAATATGGCAATGTATGAGTAATTCTTATTTAAAATACTTTTATAAACAGATGTGTTAAATTGCGTTGGAAAGGAATGTACGTAGTGGATAAATGAGTGAGCGATCATGGTTACTAACCAGAAAATAAACACTTTTCCACCAGATACTCCTTGCACCCGAGTCCGTTGCTCTCGGCCAAACTCGAAGTGCGTTGTCGTAAATGGTAGAGCGGTCTGCCAGTGTCCACAAACCTGCAGCTCCGCTGTCCAACAAGTCTGAGGCTCCGACGATAAGACGTATATAAATG
Source organism: Parazoanthus atlanticus (assembly GCA_025448195.2). Classification (NCBI taxonomy): domain Eukaryota; kingdom Metazoa; phylum Cnidaria; class Anthozoa; order Zoantharia; family Parazoanthidae; genus Parazoanthus; species Parazoanthus atlanticus. Next base: position 411 of record JAOEHT020324020.1, on the reverse strand, counting down.
AGTGTGCCTTACGTAATGCCTCCTGTCATTCCCGCCAATTCGTCCACGTGGTCGGACGGGGAAGGTGCCCAGGTAAGTCTGCAAGATCCCTCCGCGAATGCAATTTCAAAGCCCTGGCTTCTATACTTGACACAGACAACACATAAACATGGAAATCTGTCTGTCCTAAATGCTGCTCTCCGCATGACGTTCTTCTCTACCAAAATGTTGTTTCTAATTACGTATGTCGTTTGTAGCAACTTAGTCCGTGTTTTAGGTTTTGAGAACTGTTGTTACTTCAGTTGATATTACATTTTTAAATTAATTAATATTGTTTTCTCGTTCCGTTTCATTTTGTTGTAACCTTGTCTTTATATTTTAGATGCACAGGGGCGGATGTAGAGGAGGAGCTGACAGGGCCTGCTCCCCTCC